>JAUMGZ010236444.1:0-10821 GCA_032359645.1 Pododesmus macrochisma | reverse complement strand
AAATCAGAGCCTTCTATCCAATCAAACATTACAGGACAATGTCATTTGTTCTTTCATTACAATGAATCGTGAGTTATTGCGCAATTAAAATATTGTTAAATAAAAAACCCTGGCTTTTCAGGACTTCTGAGTCCTTTGATTTAAAAATGATTTTATTGATATACAAAAATTAATTATTTAGTGCATTACTGTATCCTTACAATACATGTCGACTACCGGCATGGCAAACGTCTGTTTTCACACATAAAAGTCACGAGATGTCAAAAGATTTTTTGACTTGAATTCAGGGTCGCATAGATACATCGCACCCCCGTTTTCAGAATATATTTTTTGTCAAAAAAGTGCGACTTATCCACGAGTATATACGGTATTGAATCACATCAAGTCTGCACTTTTTCAGATACCAAATTTTGACAAGAAACTCTTACATTCTATGCGTTTAACTATTCACATTTTTGACTTCTTGTCCAAAACTACAGGACCAATTTCATCCAAACTTGGTAGAAGTCATCCCAGGGGGAAGGGAATTCAGATTTGTTCAAATGACAATGCTAGGGCCCCAGGGGGCGCCACTTTGGGGCCGAGAGGGTGAAATTTGACAAAGTTTCAGAATTTATCTAAAATAATTAGAAGGCCTAGTGCTTTGGTTTGTAGTAACTTTAGGGCATGGAGAACCAAGTTTTATCAAGTTGTGACCCTAGGGTCAAAAGTATACAAATGCCAATCCAGATGGGCGTTAAGACCCAAAGGGCCTCTTGTTTTTTAAACCATGTTCAAATAACTTAATTTGAATATGAAGTTGAATTTTACCAAGCTTGCATCATTTATTTGTCATGCCACAAGGAATCTGTAGGTTGAAGAATTTAGTTTATGTGCAAAATATAAACAGCTCAAGTTAGCATCTGGCTTACATTTTCTTTTAAACAGATAATGGTGCACTCCAATCAAGACCCAGTGCCCCCTTGAGTCGAGGTTTTGGCAGTGCAGGTAAGTGACAGGCTTTGGTGATTTTTTTTCCAGCTGTAATGAAATTGTTTTGCAGATTATAGGCTACAATAAATACATTTTAATAGTTAAACTGCTCAGGAGAGCAGTACATTCATTTTCTGGATCAATCTGGAAGGATATAATGGATCCATACATACTTTCTTTCTCAAAACTGAAAATGATTTATCTTGATGTTTGAAAGCGGAAGGAGAAGTTGTATATTTATGGAGATTTTTAACTGTAATAGGAGCTAAACCGTCAACACAGGAATTAACCTATCAATACAGGAATTACACAATTAAGATTGGATATGACAACAACAATAAAGTTGTAGAACAAAACACTGAAGACTTTGGATGAAATACAATTACATAGTAATGTGTGGCTTTTGAATTGGTGATTTCTACAAAATCCTATTTGTCCCAACACTGACAAATCTCTGTCATCATTGGTCATCTGCGAAACATTAAAAAACAATGTTGAATTTCAAATGCTTGAAGAGGATTGAAAGATGAAAAATAATCTAAAGCAACCAGAAAGATTATGACTATTGAGACAATAGGAAATGTTATTACCACACAAGTTTGGCATGCGAACACTTCTCACATTGTAGAAACACAAGTATTATTCATAACATACAATGAAACTTGACATGGAAGCAAATAGTTTTTTTTAGTCACCACATTTTATGTACCACTGCCTAACATTATAAATTTTGTGAATCGGACATAATTACATTCCAAATATTAACCAGATGCCACATTTTGTTACAATTTTTTATACAATTGTTTTAGATTAATTTATCCTACAGGGTTGTTTAATTTTCATGATAAATTTTCTTTCAAAAATGTATTCGTTTGTCCACATCTTGATCAATAAAGCACTCTTTCTGTATGAGTTTATTCTATAGATAGAACACTGTACAAGTAATCACAACACACTGCTGGCTGTGTCAGATCTTTTGGCCTGTCAGTTGCTCCCAAGTATAGCAAAATTTACCATGTTGGGTAATAAAACAATTAAAATTTGGCCTGAGTTGCCCATTGTTCTGATATTACAAATAATACATCTTGGATAAGTTCAAAAATTTCAAATGCAGCACATGAAATGACATGAAGCTTTTTAAAAGACTGAGAATTTAAGAAGAAAATAGTGAATATGTTGGATTAAAGATATAAATAATGTTGACAATTTGTTGATCACTAAATATGATTCAACAAACAATATAAATCATATTTAAAGTCCATCTTGTTGTATCTATAAAATGTCATTATTCTAATTCAAGGCCAGTTGCTTGGATGTACTAAGCATATAAAAGTTTGATAAAAGACAATCAGTCCTTCAAATTTATTGATCAAGATTCAAAATAAATCACACCCAAATATTCAAGCAGTTTAATGGTTAAACAAATGAATTTCATTGTTGCTCATTCACTTATTGTTTAGATTCAAATAGAAGAAAATCATTTTCAAAATTGATAGAACTAAAACACAAGCTAACATAATATCATAACAATTGATAGAACTAAAACACAAGCTAACACAATAACATAACAATTGATAGAACTAAAACACAAGCTAACACAATTATGTAACAATTGATAGAACTTAAACACAAGCTAACACAATAACATAACAATTGATAGAACTAAAACACAAGCTAACACAATAATATAACAATTGATTGAACTCAAACACAAGCTAACACAATAACATAACAATTGATAGAACTAAAACACAGGCTAACACAATTACATAACAATTGATAGAACTAAAACGCAAGCTAACACAATAATATAACAATTGATTGAACTCAAACACAAGCTAACACAATAATATCACAATTGATTGAACTCAAACACAAGCTAACACAATAACATAACAATTGATAGAACTAAAACACAGGCTAACAGAATTACATAACAATTGATAGAACTAAAACACAAGCTAACACAATAATATAACAATTGGCATTAAGTAAACACGTCAACAATACATTAATGGTCTATACCCATCTCAAACAACATTGGTGCAATAGCTAAAGAAATACTGGTTCACAGCATTGACAATGAAAGAAGAGGATATAGTGAAATGCTGTGACAGTCTTTATTTGCTCAAACATGGAATGTGATTAAACACTGACAAATGTGGAGGCTTCCATAACTAGTGATTTTATACAGAAATATGGAATGAAGTTTTAATAATCACTCAATTATGCATACTCAGTTATGAACATGAAATGTGACAATTAAAGGTTATGCTGAATATATGGGGATCACACTGCTGAATAGGCATTAACATATTGCTGGACTATATACAGAGGAAGAGGATTAATGTGACAACAGATCTGGTATTAAAAAAACCTGGACTAGAAGTCAGCTGTATGCAAAATGTTTAGTGGGATTTTTTAGAGAAATGTTACGTCAATGATACTAGACAGATAGCAAGATCATTAACTGGATAATACTCTTTGGAGGATGATAAACATGCACTTGAATAAACAAAGGATATGTTTTGTCTAAATGGATATGGAAAGGTTTCGCACTTTGAAATACAGAAGTCACTGGTTGCACAACTCAGGGGCCAAAGAAATGTCTTCAGTACTACAACAAAGAATTGAAAATATATTTGGATACATTTGGATACTTGGATAAAAAGTATTTTTTATCAAAGGATTGATAAATGTTGTCACTGCATGAATATTTGCTCTGCTGAGAATTTAGACCTGAAATGAAATACAAATCAATTCAAAAGAAATGCAACAGCAAAAATAAATATCTAATCTTGAAATGGATATAAATTATGATTTTGCATCACAAGCTTAAAATATAGATTTATAATATTAAGATGCTTGAATCCAAACACAAAATAAGTTAAAAAAAACAACAACAAAATGTATCCTAAGGCTCCGGTTTTCAGTTAACTGCTTTGCACAATCTTTGCTCAGCATAATTTCAAAAAGTGCTCTCTGTTTGGCTTACATACACATCATTGTGCTGATGATTAAAATCTGGAACATATTTCAAAATAATAAATGCCACAAATTGACTATTAAAACCTGAGGAATCTCTTTTATTTATTGTTAAAAACAAAACAAAAAACCACAATATTTTGTCATTTTGATACATTTAATGAACAATTGATCAAATTATCATTGAATATCAAATAAGATTTGAAAAGTTGAATGCCAATTTACTTATAAGTCAAGTTAAAAACAATAAACTAGGAGGTCTAAGAAAAAGTATAAAATGAGGTACCATATTTAGATGAATAAAGTTAAGTTTGTGATTAATAACATTCCAAATGTAATCGGGTATTTACCTCACTAGATTGCTGTATTCAACATGAATCTGAGTTGATGCCTTCATCAGTTGTTACTAAAAAGTTGGTATGTAATTAGGAAACTGGTGATGCAGAGTAAACAAACACATCTTGCGGTAATATTCAGCAGTGCAGTTCACAATAATTTCGTAATATATGACATGAAATTTGTATATTATATCTTCACTCTTACGACTAGGTTCAGGAACAAGAGACTCGGGACCAGCAAGACCAAGTTCTTCTCGGGCAGGACCTTACGATTCAGCATCGCGGGGACCACCTGCCAGAGGCCCTCCTTCCAGAGGACCTCCGTCAAGAGCTCAACCACAATCACGAGGACCACCTCAAGCTAGAGGCCCTCCTCAGAGAGGTCCTCCTGGAGGAGGTAGAGGCTCTCAAGGTGGGTCCCGTCCCCCATTCAGGGAGGATAGAGGACGTGAAGGAATCAGTGTTGGAAGTAGGAGGCCGCATCCATCGGATAACCGTGGGCCACCACAAAAGCGCCCTCGACCAGGTGGACCTCCAAGGGGAGGTGGTCCGCCTTTCAGGAAGTGAAATTGGAGATCAGTTAAAATAACAAAACATTGTTGATAAACACTAAGCAAAAAAAACATTTACGTGCTGTCAAATCGTTTGTAGTAACAGAACATTTTATTGTGCGTCTTCATTGTTGTAACCATTAAACAGAAATATCATTTTGGGTGCATAATGATTCATTGAATGTTAGCAAGTAGTTCATTATGAAAAACAGTGACATGGATGAAGTAGTTAAGTTTTAGAGATACACAGAATTCGCGAGGTGAAATCTAGCTTAGACTTTCTGTCATCAATTTTTATGAGATGTTTTAATGTCCCAAGAATTGATTTTAAATAATGTCTCTTTTTTCCCCTCATACTTTGTTTTATTATTTTTTATGTCAGAAGTCTGAATAAATCATTAAAAGTATTATAATCTCGTTATTTGATTTTATTTGAAGAATCAAACAAGACAGACATTTGATTTATAATGAGAAGGAATAAGAATTAATAAGGAAATGATGTTATAAAGGCCTTTCAAATCAAATTATGATAAATAATTTTAGATGCATTGCTTTCTGAAATAAACTTTTATAAATTTTAAAACAAGTAATAGTAACTAAAACAAAAACCATATGAATACATTGATTTTATTGTTAGAACATATAGTTCTGATGGGACATATGACATTAGGACTCTTGCAGAATTTATTGAAACATTTTCTACAAAACAAAGTATACAAAAGAGAGAATTGTTTAAAAGCTATCTTATCTTAGGTACATTATTCCTGATATATAAAAATGATATAAAAATATAACATACCTAATAAGGTAAAAAAGAGGGGAAAGGCAGTTTGATAAAAGAGAGAAAAAAATCTATGCACCATTTATTTCAATTGTTAAGCTTAAACTTTGATAAAGATGCTTTTTAAAACCAATTAGCAAGAGAAACAAATATAAACAGACAAAAACAATAGTGGATTCTTTGAACTAAAAAGTTCCGACAGGAAAATGAAATTGTACTTGATAAAACTAAATGATTTAATTATAGATTGGTAGTATGTATTGGAAAATGTGATGTATAATGTATTCACTTTTAGGAAAACTGTAAAAAAAAAATGTTATAATCCTTACAATTCTTAAGATTTTCTATAAAAAACAAAAAA
The DNA here is from genome assembly GCA_032359645.1 of Pododesmus macrochisma. Lineage (NCBI taxonomy): Eukaryota > Metazoa > Mollusca > Bivalvia > Pectinida > Anomiidae > Pododesmus > Pododesmus macrochisma. The sequence goes on along the minus strand of JAUMGZ010236444.1, from coordinate 4,833 downwards.
TGGTATTCAATTGTTAGACTTACAATTTACCCAAATTATAAACACATTTTAGAATCAACAAAGTTTTAAAGATTATTTAAAAGTCAGTCAGGAAATATTTGACTTACTTTGACATTTCTTTTTTAAAATCCACAAATTCTATATAAACTGTTTGTGTCTGAAGTGATGTCTTAAATGTATAAAATTGATAGCTAAAAATTTGTGTACAATTTTGGAGAGTTCTTGTATAGTTGCATTATTCACAAAGTATAAGCACATGATTTGTCTGCTGAACTACACAATTTTAAAGGAGTAAACAGAAAAGATGAAAAGATGAAACAAGAACATAGAAATATATTTTATGAAGAATGGTAATTAATGATTACCAAAAAGTAGTCGTATAAACACACTTTACAATGGGATGTTGTAAAGATTATTAAAGACATGCTGAATCTTAATTCACCAAGGAACATATTCTTTACAATATAAACCTTGATACAACACAATATATCCAATACAAAGTCAACTTATACTACAACCAATGGCTACTGTTGAACCTGACTGACAAGCATGTCAACCCTTGAACACTGGCAAGGACTTAGTCCTCTGAAAAACCTAGGTCCATCAAGAGACAATATACACATTACATATTATGCAAGAGAGATGGATATTGATATATAACTGAAATCTCACATCTGTGTAAGAATGAAAATCTAGATTGAGAAATCCTTCGTATTGATTTACAAAGAGACAGAATGAGTACACAATAGTTAAATCTAACACCGCACTAAGGCATTTAATGTTGTGATGAGATAATAGCCTAGAATGAAGTAAAAATAATATTAGATCCTTTTCATCATTGTTTATTTGTAAGCTGTTTTTGTATGCATGGTCCCTAACTTGTGAGGATGTATTAAGTTTTATAATTCAATTTAGTTGGTAAATTTTCAAGACAAGGTTTTTTCTTGAAAATAGACCAGTGAGGTTATTTATTAATCTGAATACTACATTATCACAAGTTAGAGATGTTTGTGGCACATCACCTACAAATACAATGCATACAAAAACATCTGAGCATCGTGATGTCATCTCATTATTTTGTTATCTTTTGCAAATGTCAGTCCTGAGGAATAACCAAAAGATGTGTGCATCTGTTCAGGAATTTTGTTAGACACAACGTGCCTCAAGCATATGTATTAAAACAAAACGGATGACTGCAATCATTTCACTTTGAGTCTTGTTAACATTGTTTAAGATCAGTACATGCTTTAGGAAGTAAAGTAACACAACTTTTGGTGAATTGTACTGCAACATGATCCTCAGTTCTCGTCAACAGTTGAATGAATTTGAGATTTTTGCTACACATTATCGAGAAACATACTGCACTCGAGAACATACCGTATTTAAATTGAGGAAGATGCATGGCTAGAAAGGATTTAAACATACTTTAGTGTCATCGAATACAAAAAAACATCCAACATTACAAAGGGCAAGAAGGTATGTAAATTAATGAATAAATTAAAAAAAAAAAATGAGTTGCTACAATGAAAAACATCATCATCTAAAGTCAACATGCACAATATCATGTCAAATCAGGTGATTGTAATTTCCCATGTAAAATGCTGTTCAACATTTATTTTAATGGAATACAAATAAATTGCAACTTTCAAATCACAATATGCACAAGTGGAAAAGAAAAGGAAAAGAGTATTGCATTTGCAAGATGGAAGAAATGGAGCATCTATATGCTGGAATAAAGTCTGAAGGTAATACAATCTGATTAAAGAAATGTTTTGAGCCCAATTGATCACATGGAAAACAATTATCATGAAAGTGATAAACATCTGCGCAAAAAGGTTTTCACCTTCAAAAGGAATTACATGAAATGTTATTGCAAAACCAAATATTGATCATTTACTCAAAATTTGATGCTAAACACATGGATGGAATTGGTTTACCGACCGAGTTCAGAGAAAAATAATGAATTATATACACAACATAGTAAAGTACTACAAGGCTCAACAAGTCCACTCTTCATCAGAAACCGCTTACCATAATGTATACAAATGTTGTCACGTTGCTTTATCATGTTTGTCTTTTATATCAGCTCTATGAAATAATGCCACATTGGAATACAATAAAGAAATAGTCTACACAGTCAACATAGAGAAATCGTCTACACAGTCAACATAGAAATAGTCTATGAAGAAATAGCCTTCACAGTATCAAGGCAGAATGAACACGAACAGTGTATAAGAAAGAAATAGTTGACACGTTCTAGACAGGGTCAGGCTGAGACAAAGGAATATTCACCTGATCTACGCTGGAACAGGAAGAATACAATCTTAATTAAGTATGGTAAAAATGTAGTCAACACAATACATAATTTTTGGTTTGCTAAACAGGGAAAAGTGCATGCATATACTAGAGTTTATAACTACTGAATTTAGATAGTAGGTGCTATTATTATCTTGAACCACCATTAACTTTATTTTCAAAGCAAACTCTTGTGTTGAAAATTTGTTTTACGGCTTCCTAAGAAATTTCTGTCAGTAAAAAAGTTCAGTTGTAAATATTTTCTATACAAATTGAGTTGAAAGTAAAATTTTAAAACTGTAAAACTATGGTTTTCTTTCAAACTTAATTCAAAAAGACTGTAAGACTGGTCACAAACTAAAATACTAGTTATGTGAAAATCAAAATTTAGGCAAATACAGTATATGTATTAAAGATATTTAATCAAAAGATGACTTTGGTGAAAAGTTAAACCATGACATAGGGAAATACATCAGCATTGTATGCTGAACTTTTAAAGTATTTTGTAGAAATAAAACAACATTAAGAAAAATTATCATTAACATTATGATTTGAGAAGCAGACTTGATGAATTCGCAAAAGTGTTTTCCCAGATTTGGCTTCTCTTACTTCACCGCTTCGACAGAAATATACCAACAGGATATGGTAACAACATAAATTATTTGCAAACCATCGTTAAACACCCAAATATGTTGTAATGAAATAAGTGCCGGTTTATATGCATTTTTCTCTAGCTTCATGCATTGAAACAAGACAACATACAGTAAAAGGAAAACTACTTGTTGTGATTACGGCAATGGATGGATAACTCGTATATGATTAGTCTCATTCTGAGCAAGCAAGCATGGAATACGAACTGTGGAAAGAATGCAGCTAAAGCAATTTTAAAGAAAGCAAGGAAAAACATCATATTTGAGAATGGCATTGGAAATGTTTAAAGAGGATATAGGATGGGTAATATAATTCAGTGTAAACTTAGACATTGATCCAAAACTTGATGCCATACATTTTCCAATTTAGTCATTACGTAGTACTTGCAACATTCAACATAAATTATTGTTCCTGCATTTATCACCATATTCGTTTAACATGTTGTATACAACAACAAAACGTATGTAACATACCATTTTCAGGTTTACATTTAAAGAAAGACTTGAATTTCCCTGACATCACCAATTCTATATGAAGAGTACATTATACGTAAAAGTCAAAAAGAAATTCTGAGGTGCTAGCCACTTAACATCAAAATGAAGCTTGATGTCAACTTAAAAGTACATGTTTCAAACACCTCACTGCAAATGAAAATTGTTAATGATTCAAGTCTTTCATTGGTGAGCAGTTGTTAGTGCACTTGAGAATGTACTAAGCCTGGTGTATAACAAAATACCATGTAATAATTACAATTTCTTCTAGGTGAAAGACATGCATGAAGCTAAAGGTGGACAAGCTTACAATTTTATTAAACCAGGAAAATTTGAAGTTAAACAGATCTTTCTTGCTTTATATTTTTGTCATCTATGTCTAAGCAGTCATTTAAATATGAATGAATGGATTATTATACTTTGTTTAAATGATACTGGCAGTTATACTAAATATGTTAAATGTTTTGTTCATACAGTAAATTTAATGTATTGAATTGTTTTAAACTTGAAATTTTAAGAATAATATCACGTATCTACGAAAATGTACCTTAAGGTGTTTGAAAATTATTGTTTTAATGATATAGATTGTTTTAACGATATATATTCATTTATGAATCAAACACTAAAAGATGATTCACTTAATGTTTTAAAGGCTGAATCAACTTGAGCATTAGCTAAAGGATCTAGGACAGAGCTTGCAGACAAACAATTCTATGGATGCAAGTGCATAAATCGGCAGAAAATTGCAAGGTATTTATGGATGATATGAAGAAATGTAGTTCACCATATCGATTTAATACTGATCTGTTAGAGTTCTCTAATGTCTTGGAAATTGATTATTTTCCTATAAAAATCATAAAAATATAATCATGCTGCTTGTAAATGATGCTTAGTCAAAGTGTCTTAATAGAAGTTTAGAACTTTTAATTCTGAGAAGACTACCCTTAGTTGGCACATTTGAATTGATAGTCTAAACCAATCATGCATTTGCTTATACATGTATTGTTTTCTCTTCTAAGTCAACATTTGCATTGTTGACTTTCAAATGTCTTCTTTTTATGGTCTTACAATTTCTTCTTCTTTTGATATTCTACTTTCTTCTTTGTTGATCTTACAATTTCTTTTTTCTTGTGCTCCTAAACTTTCTTCAAGTTAATGATTTACACTTTCTTCTTTCCAGTGATTTTATCCTAAACTTGGTGATTTTACACTTTTTAGTCCATCTGGTCCAAGGTGGACTTTACATACTTATCCCGTCCGTCGTCCGTCGTAAACTTTTCGCAGTTTTGACTTCTTTTCCTAAAACACTAGACAGATATATGGGCCAATTTCATTCAAACTTGGTAGGAAGTATCCCTATGGAAAGGGGATTCAGATTTGTTGAAATGAAGGGGCT
>JAUMGZ010236433.1:0-10822 GCA_032359645.1 Pododesmus macrochisma | reverse complement strand
TTTTTATAATAAAAACTCGAGTATCAGATATGATAAATATAAACTATTTCTTAATATCACAAAACAGTTTCTTTATACAATGTATTTGAACATGAATCTGTGATATCACAAAATCGAATTCTTCATTTCAAGAGTTCCTTATTTATGATATAAAAAAAGTTCAACTTCTTATTATATAAGATATGAGTATTGTCAATTGTCAATATTGTAAATATATTTCGATTTTTTGATATCACGAATTTTATTTTACATTTCAATAACTGATTTTTACATATCAAGAATTCTTTTTTCAATCTCAAGAAATTGATTTTCGAATTTGAGTTTTCGGTATCCAGAACTCGAACTTTGATACCAAAAAGTCGAATCTTGATATCTAGGATTAAATTCTTATTTTTAAGATTTCATAAGATACAATAAATTTCTTTTTCAAATCAACAGTTTTAAACTTACGATACTTCCATGTTTATTCGTGCATGCACAATTGACAAACTTTTTATTTCTAACGCATAATGTATTGAAACCTGTGAACAATTTCATATACATGGAAAAATTAAAGTACTCTCCGATAATACATCAACGTGACTTATTTTTGATTGTGAAATAACAGCCTAATAAAATTAAAGAAGCATGTTTGAAAATAAGTCTGCGCATGTCTAAATGTTTATAATGCAAAAACAGATAAAATTTGAAATCCCTAGACATTAGAAAATAAATCGGGCTATTTCACTGTAGCTCTTTTTGACTAGTTTGAGTGATGTAATTTATGACAATTTTTTAAATTATTCTCTGTCAACACTTCAAATAAACAGCTACAAGAAAGTTCGGTTAGTCAACGTTGGTAATGACAGTCGTCGCTTCTTAGCAATATAGATGTTAAGTTATAAACGAGCTATCCTTGAACAGGTATGCCCGTCTGTGAAGTACCCGACTCGGCGTAATACACGATTACTTTGATATGCCGATTTGCGTTATGACGTTCACTCCGGAATCCTGCAGATAACATTCAACAAAAATACCCCGAAGACGTCTGAAGCGAGCAATGCCAATACAGAATGATTTACGTACATGTATACATACAACGGTACGGTAGCGGTATTCCCATGCTGTATTGAGTACAACATGTACGATTATGATAGTGCTATACTGCTGAAGTCTTCTTATTTCAAACATTTGAAAAGTTGATCACTACGATTCCTACAACAAAAAGATTATTGATATTTGACGATTTAGCTGTATGGCTTACATACAATTTTTTGTTTCATAAAATTAAGACGCCATTCATATTGCATATGAATATGGATACAAACAACGGAAGATACACACACATTGGAAATACAACATTAAACTAAATACGAAACTTTGCAAACGTCTTCATTCTAAACTAGAATTGATATAAGGTTTCCGGGATAAGCGGATGTTTCCAGCTGAAAATATATGACCCACTCTGTAATTTGAGGTTAACGATAATCTGCACTAAATATAAAACTTCCAAGCTTAAAAGTTTAACCGATAGATTGAATATTCAAATGGTAGGAATACAAGTTAAGGGCATTGCCCCGGATTAATTGTTTGCGTAGACAAATCTTATTTTTGTAATTTTAGCTATTAAATGATTTCAACTTAATCATAATTTCCTCTCGAGAACTGGAGATTTTGTGGGCAAGTGTGTACTTCGGTTGACATTTAGTTGGTTTTTCTTGTATTGATTAGTAAAAACGAAAGAAGAATTACTTTTCAATCTAAGACTAGGGCAAAGGAAAACGTGACCCGAGATCAATGAAAGGTGTTTTATAATTGAGTAGGGTTACGACTAAGGTAAGTATACAATAGGAGGCAAAGAAGGCTGGGGTTGTCTCTTCCATTCCATGAACTAACAAACGGGTGAAGCCTGTTTAATATAGGACTGTTTAACAAGTAAAAACATTTTAGATTGATAAGCATTTGTATTGATTATACCATATATATAGGACTTTAGATTACAGTTTTCTGTAACATGTAGCATATGTTGGCTTGGTGATCTAACGATTGGCGATCTTGTACGCCACTTCAAGTAAACTGCGACAGGTATTTGTTGACATGCAACGTTGTTAATGATAGTCGTCACTTCTGAGCAATATAGATGTTAAGTTATTAATGAGCTATCATTGAAACAGGTATACCCGTCTGTGTGAAGTACCCGATTTAACGTAATACACCTTATACTTTGATATACCGATATATGTTATGGCGTTAACTCCTGCAGGTAAAATTGAACAAAAATACCCCGAAGACTTCTAAACGAAGCAACTCTCATACAGAATGATTTACAGAGTTACGGTGGCTGTATTTTCATGCTGTCTTGATTACTTTTACTCTTGAAGTCTTGCTATTTTAAAGTTATTTCAAGTATTTAAAAGATTGTTTCTACTATTTTTTTTTATTTTATAAATGAACATTTTATAATTTAAGTTCTTATGGCCTACAATCTTTTGTAAAGTAGACCATACAATAACTACTAGTAACGATATTCATAAAGTATATTTAATCCATGGATACATGTATGTATATGGGAAAACCAAACGAAAACGGATGATTGACAAAGCAAATGCATCGTTAAACTAAAAAGGAAACTTCGTGAACCTCTATCGAAAACTAGAATACAAAATTCCAATCTTCAAAATGCCTCTTATAAATATAATGTTTATAAGAGTAAAGAGCCAATACATCATGTGAGACACCCCGTCCCGAACACCCTATCTAGCTTCGAAGCCGCCTTCATTAATGGACGCTGTAGAGCAAATGAATTTAGAAAAGACAAGATCTCGGTAAATCATAGCAACACAAGCAAAGGGGAAGTGGAAAGGTAAAATTAACGATGATAATAACAAATCTACACCCAAGAATAACACAAAATTGTCTTGCCAAAAATTTTAAATGTGCTCGAGGTCAAAACAGAAATTTTAAACGTATTCCTCTGGACACGTGTTTCGGAAAAACCAGCCCTCATCAGCAAAGGTGACGTTATAATTTATATAGAAAAAATTATTTAAAAAAAAAAAAAAAAAAAAAGACATCAGAAGTACTATCAGAGCGACTGCGTTACATGTGTCACACACCCTGACGTCTCCGTATACTTTGGTTCATGAAAGCCTTCACGCAATATAAATCTTCAAAGCTGAAAAGTTCAACCAATAGATATGATATGTAAATGTTAGACACTATACTGTCGCAGATCCGCCTTATGCTCAGACAAGTCTTTGCATATCATTGGAACTTTCTCTGTTGAATGATTGAAACTTAACCGCGGTTTCCCTTGAAAATGTTGGGTCAAAGTATGCACATTGCTTGCTAATTGTCTTACTTGTATACATTTAAGTTATAGCAATGGTTGGTGAAAGTTTTTCTTCCACTGGTTGGTTTGAATTTTGAGAAAGAATGACAGTTGAATCAGATGAACAAATGGCAAACCTTCCCAATTTACAGTCGGAGGTCGGAGCGACATACCACGAGGATTTTAAGAAAATCTTTTTAGCATAATCATAAGTTAAGAAACCTACTATACACGAACTGTCGTTGAAAAAAATTACATCACAAACAGAAAAAGCATCATCGATTCGAAGTCAATAAAACAGCTTGAGACAATAATTGTTTGGGGAACACCTACGAGACAGTCTAGGTTTAATGTTAAAGAACCAACGGTTATCCAAGAAAAACTGATGGTGCATTGACAGATTGAGGTAGATAGCACAAACAAGACAAAAATACAACGAGAGGCAAATAAGATGTTTCATTTAGCTCACTGACTCTAATAAACGATGAAACCTTTTATAGGACTGATTTACAAGTCAAACTATTTTTGATCAAATGTTTCTGTTGGTTATACATTTCCTAGTTATTAACTTTTTTTAAAGACTTCAATTATCGATCAATCTATTTCAAGAACGTAGGAACAAAGAGACAAGCCGAGGCAACAGCCTCCGTATGAATTTGGTGAAAACCAGAAATAATGGCCGCTCAAATGACCCTGTCCCTACCAAACAGTTTGGCCTCGGTATAAACTCTCTGACTACGGCCCTGTATTTGTAGTATTTTTCTTTCAAACATGTGAAGTTCTTTCCAAAAAAATGATTTTCAGTTTTGCAAGAAAAATATCAAAGTCAATTTTCAGATTAACGAGTCTAAAACCTTGACTGAAATCTTGTCTAAAATCTTCACTGGAAGCATATATACAGTTTACATTAAACGAAGTTTGAACGAGTTAAGATACTGATTTGTCAAAATAAATAAATATTTATAACTTTTCCAATAAAATGTCTGCTACATGTACATATTTTGGTTTATATAATAATGCAATAACTGGCAATTTGTTTAAGTTACTTCAAATAAACAGCGCAAGGAATGTGTTGACATGTAACATTGTTAATGATAGTCGGCGTCACTTCTTAGCAATATAGATGTTAAGTTATAAATGAGCTATCCTTGAAACAGATATACCCGTTCGTGTGAAGTACCCGCCTTAACGTAATACACGATTGCTTTGACAGGCCGATCCTATTGGTGCAATTACGTCGAGTCTTACCGACAAAACTGGTTCAAATAACCCCGAAGACATCCGACCGGAGCTAGTCGATCACTCAGAGTGACTAATTAGGTGACCAAAACTTTTAACGGTGTTTTCAGAATGTCATGTCTGTTGCTCGAAGTTTATGATATTCCGAAAGTGGGTTGACGGTTGATATCTACTTTGGGTCATGGCCGAGGCTCTCTCACTTATTTGTGTAGTCCTATGATATGTAAGATTTTAAATGCCGGTCTCGTTTTGCAGTTTCATTCTAATTGTTACTTTCTGTTGTTGTTTTTGTTGTTGTTGTTGTCGTCGTCGTCGTCGTCGTCGTCGTCGTCGTTGCTGATGTTGTTGTTGTTGTTGTTGTTGTTGTTGTTGTTGTTGTTGTTGTTGTCGTCGTCGTCGTCGTCGTCGTCGTCGTCGTTGTTGCTGATGTTGTTGTTGTTGTTTTGGGTTTGTTTGGGGGTTTGTTTTGTTATTTTGCTTGTTTTTTGTTGTTGCTTTTTTGTCAGTGTCCTTTGTTCTGATGATCCGATTTTTTCTTGTTTTGAAAAGTTGGTTAGAACTTTGTCTACAATTTTGAGTTTTATAGTTTGTAATATTTGTTACAGTAAATTGGTGTACATTTGACTTAAATTCATTGACTTCATTTGGCAGTCGGCATATGAGAAAGTTTATTGTACCTGTATCAAGCCGTCAACTACTAGCATGATAAACATGACATGGTATGGTGTTAAATTTGCAAAATGTATACGTAAATTGTCATACATGATCTATCAAGCTTCATGATATGACCGTCAAAGATTTTATGTTCTTCTTTCTGATATTATTTTAGCTTCTTCTACATATTTAAATGTTGTGTGGCATTTTGAAAATGACTTGCACTTTCGAAATTTGCTACACAAAGATATGTCCTATGAAATTGGCTAAAGATATGTGGGTGAAAGTAGTTTACTCTGTTGTCCTTTACTATACAGTTTAGATGGTCACTTTGTTATGTTGATTTCAGTTGGTGCTCGACTCTCTCATAAGAGGCTGTACAACATAACAGTTATTTGTTTTTAATGTTCACGAGCTCAATGTTCACTTAAATGCATTGACTTCATTTGGCAGTCGGGCATTATTAAGGAATTATTAATATTTAAAAAGGAATTTTTAATATTAAAAATTCTATGCACTTTATGAATATCAATAAGTCATTTTTTAATATTAATAATTCATTTTTTAATATTAATAAATCATTTTTTAATATTATTAATTCATTTTTTAATATCGTAAAATGACTTTCTTATATAAAAATATGAGCCAAGAAATTATTGATATTAATAAATGATTTTTTAATATTAATAAATGATTAATAATATTAAAAAAGAATTATTAATATTAATAAATGAATTATTAATATTAAAAAATCCTCTATTTTGTCCACGATGGCTTGCCATAGACATGCCACCATCTAGCGATGCATATGTTTTACAAACGTTCAATCTTTGTAAAAATAAACTAGGTCAATTATTGTTAATGCTAAGGTCTGGAGAAGGACAATTTGTAAGACAAAGTCCAATATATCGTTTTGGAAAACGTTTAACAGTAAGGCCAACCACTTAAAACACTGTTTATTTTAATTTTCTGTTTTCCGTTTGACAAATATGCTTTTAAAAGTGAAACTGACTGAGTCGAAACACAATATGCTTACAATTTGTTTGAAGGCAGTCAAACCTCACTAGAACCGCAGCTATATTATTTTTTATCAGGCGCTTCAAAGCAATCTTCTAGGAGTTTAAGGAGGCCGAATCTAGTTCGAGTTTTCGTTCATTGCGCAGTTCAATGCGAACCACTGATTGTCAGATGTCGTACAAAAATAATGTCACAATTGAACTTAAACTTGATAGAACTTTTAAATGATGAATATAATATTATATATAAACACGTGGTCTGCAAATGCTACTAGAAAATGTAAACATTGAATTTTTAGATCGGTCATAAGGCGTTTTGTGTAAAGAAAATTGTGTTTTTGCCCAATATTTTACCTTTGAAACGGTCTCTTGTCACTATTTGTCTGGTGACCTCCACTTTTGTCTGCTTAAAATTAAAGTAAGTTAACGGAGTATATCATATATAGAAATGTTAAGAAGTTCTATTGCAGAATTTGTTTTATATTCAATTTAGTTTTAAGTGTTGAAATTTTTTTTTCTTTTTTATTTTGAAACAGTCTCCATGTTTCACCAGTCCCGGTAACCCCTTTTTATTTGCTTAAGGAAATAAAATTCTCTATTGCAGATTTCTGGTAAGTAAATAAGATTCGGCATCCATGACACGATGAAAAGCACATGTAATATTAATTGTATTTTATTTTTCTTTGTTTGCTTAATTTTTTTTTCTTTTTTATAAATTAGCCCAAGGAAGGCGCTATTTTTTATTGTTGTTGTTGTAGAAGTGGTGTTATATTATCCTCTTTCAGTCTGCACCTAAATATACATCAGTCTCTATTGATAAATTTATAAATGAAGTCTGGGATCAAAGTTTATATTGATCCCAGATGAAGTTAATCGTGGAGCAATTTTATTTAACAACTTTTGCTGATAAACTGTCGACAACTGTATCCTTCTTATGTATTCATTTTGTTGATTACTTGTTTCAACCTTCTCTGTGGACTTTTCCTATACCCATCCGTCCGTCGACGTAGTCGTCCGTCCGTCTGTCGTTTCACATATTAAACTTCTCAAAACATACTTAGGCAATTTGACAAAACTTGCTGTGAATGTTTCTTGCATGGTCTTATTTCAGATTTGTGTTCGATGTTGCCGAATTATGTCCAGTATGGCCGCAGTGGTTACTGATTGACTGATACATTTTCGACTTTTTGTCAAGAACCATTGGTCAGATATTCATGAAACTTAATGTTAATGTTCCTTGCATAGGCACCTTTAAGAAAAGTGTTCGATGTTGCCGAATTCCATCCAATATGGCCAGCCTGACTTTTGATTGGCTGAGACATTTTTGACTTCTTGTCAAAAATTGTTAGACAGCATTTCATGAAACTTGATGTAAATGTTCTTTGCGTGGTCCCCTTGTAGATTTATATCCCATATAGACGAACTCCATCCAATATGGCCTCCGTGGCTTCTGATTGGCTGAGACTTTTTTTGGTAAAAAAAACTGTTAGTCGGATTTTAACAACTTTCAGATCTCCCTTGCTTGACCTCTTTATGTCGGAATATGGTGAACGGCATCCAGTATTGCCGCCATTGCTTTTTTTTTACGAACCATTGATTCCAATGCAATCATGGTCTCAAATTGAATAAGACTTTTTGAATTTTCTACTCATGATTAGCTGATCTGTTTAATAAAACTCTTGACAGGTGTTCGTAGCATATTGCAAAGCGTATTGTGTTAAGAATATTACTCTTGTTTTGGATCATATACAGTGTACTGACTTCGTTGGTTTTGTAAATTATTGTCAATAAATCTAGTTTAAATATATTCTTTCATTGATCATGGTTGATGGTAAGGCCCAATCGCCCTCTTGTTTATTTTGAACACTTTACCAGTTACAGTCAAACGATCATGGAGCAAACATGGTTGTTATATAAAGGTGTTTAATGTAGATGTAGTGACCAGGAATTACAATTTTAATAAAGGTTCTTTGGTAATGTATGTTATGTTTTAGTATAAAGGGATTCAAAACCAATATTATAATTGACAGCGAAATTTTTTAAAATGAAATTATATTTGAATAAATAACACAAAATTCATAAGCACTCTTATCTATTTACCGTACTAAAACATACAATGTACTTGATAGACGGCACAAATTAAATTAATAAAAAAGTAAAAATTAACAAAAACACATTAAGAGTGAGTGTATAAATAGTGCAAAACGTGACAGTACTAAGACTATGACAAATGGGATATATAGCATATTGATATTTTCACTTTTACTTGTAGATATTTATTATAAATATTTTACAATGATCCATTGATATTTATTTGCATACTGTATTTACCCTGGGAGGAATACGTTCGTATTCCTCCCAGATTTACCCAAGGGACAATATAACAAGTAATTGTATAGACGATGCAAATTATGACAGTACTTAAACTGTGACAATAGTATCGTATAATATCTCGTGACATTTCAAGGTTTACACTTTTACCCCAGGGATAACAGTGACACAGTACATATAAATATTAACATGTCTGCTTTCATGCCTTGCCTATTGTATCTATCTGAGACAGTCTTTGTGAAAATAATCAGATAGAAACCATATTGTTTTTTGTGTATACATTTCAATATTGTAGATGAAAAAATGTTTTTATGTTAAGTTTGAACGCAATCCTGACAACTGAATTAGAGGAACTGACGACTAAGGAAAACATACGATTACAACAAGCTTAACAGGCTCGTAGGACCTGTAAATCATCCCAACAACCAACCGCCTACATCAATTGTCCATTACAATCTAAACGAGTAAACCGTATATACATATTTACAAAAGGCAATCGGAAGCAAGAAAATTGGACATAGCTAAGTAACTTTAAGCTAAAAACAGTGGCTAATAATTGGTAGATTTATAGATTCCACATATAGTAAAGTATATGAATTGTGACATTGAAGGTTGTAAATATGTATATACATTTTACTCGACGTTTAGATTTTTATGGATAATTGATGTGGGTGGTCGGTTGTTGAGATAATTTACAACGCCATGAAGTGTATTTATTAAATTTTTCAAAGCTCCGAAGCCCGCGATCGGTAACACTCGTGTGTTGCCGGGAGCTTTGTTTGTTTTCGCTAATTAGCGGATATGGTGAAAACGATGCGGATGAAGTATTCTGCGAAATCTCACTTCGTCTCTGATATGCGAGAACTACCATTACGTACGTTATAAGTTTATTTCATAGAAATGATAGAAATTAAATTATGTTTTGAATCATGTTTGATTTGTAGTAACTTTAATTTCTTTGTACTGGACACCATTTCTAAATATTGAGAAAATCGTGAAAACGAAAGCGGATAAAGTATTCTCGGAAATCTCTCTTCGTGTCTATATGTGCGAGAACTCAATTATAGTTGTAGAAATTCAACGATACTGTTTTGAATATTTGGATTTTATATTACATTATTTTTCATTGTGCTAGAATCTGGAATTTTATCGCTAACGTTATGACGTCATAAATCTGGAAGGATTAATGCATAAAACTTCCGCCATATCTCACAGGTTTACATTTGGAGGAATCTTGGTCGATGTTTCGCTTGATTTAAAACAAAAAGACGAGGTATATCTATGTACTTAGCTTTACATGTAAGAATTCCTTGAAAGTTTAACAAATTTATGCGACATAAATGTTTTTAATAATTTTGCTTTAAAAAATATTAATGCTAAATAAATACAGTCATATCATACATAACTTTATGGCATTGTCATTATCATGATGATTTCATTTTAAACTCATTTTTTGGAATTTTGATATATTCAAATTCTTAATTGTGACCAATTTCTCAATAATGAAAGAATTATTAATAAAATCCCAGAGAAGGTTCCACAAAGTTTTATAATCCTTTTAAGATCACAAGTTAAATGAGAAGAATCACACATTTTTTTAACGTTCGTGTCTCCCAGCAGCTTTGCTGCAATTTTTTGTTTAATGTATGTCTATACTTAGACTTCTAGTCTCATGCGGGAAGTGGGAAGGTTGAGGCCTCATTAACTGGTTTAACAAAACCGCCTTGTTTCGTGCTGGAGGACCGTCCTAAGTAGGTCCACATGGATTACTAGTCTTGAGAATTTTTGTAATGTCAATTTAATTCCTTTCATTCTGGTGCTTAATTGCTTGATGCAGTTATTGTTTGTTTGTCAAGTTCTGTTGATTCCACTCGTACTGTTTCTGCTAATGATTTTTAAAATAAAAAAAAAATGAATACTAAAGATAACATATTCTTCGAATATATTTCCCTCCAACATCATCAAGTAAACTTTAAGATAAAGATCAAATTCGATGAATTCAACATAATTTGTGCGTAAATCTGGGATCTCGTGAAGTGTTAAAATAAACTAAGAAACTTTAGCAAATACATTTGGTATGAAATAATTCTTTAGACATTCTCCTTCTGCAACTTTTTTTTTCAAGCAACATAATTTTAAAGGAAAGACAAGTATTAATTAACATACCGGGTTTTGTCGCCTGTATCGACACGGAATCACAGTATCCGCGTTTCGATCATACACGGTGAGTACACGGACGTACAGTATCAGCGTTTAGATCCTACACGGTGAG
>JAUMGZ010236422.1:0-10822 GCA_032359645.1 Pododesmus macrochisma | reverse complement strand
TAACTATATTATACATTAAATTTACTAACTATATTATACATTAAATTTACTAACTATATTATACATTAAATTTACTAACTATATTATACATTAAATTGACTAACTATATTATACATTAAATTGACTAACTATATTATACATTAAATTTACTAACTATATTATACATTAAATTTACTAACTATATTATACATTAAATTTACTAGCTATATTATACATTAAATGCTAATATTGCAATATTTACTTAAAAATACACTAGCTGTATTTAGTAGGATTAAAGAAATAAAAATCATCGTGTAAAATCTGAGGGGTAAAGAATAAATTTAGAAGGATATATTATACTTTTTCCAATTCAAATGTATTTGTTCTGAAATCTAAAACGTGTGTTAGTTGTTATTTTGTTATCAAACGATTTTTGATTTTATGACATACTAAATTTACACTATCTTGTTTTATCATATTTTTTTCATGAGATTTGTAATATGATACGTAGTAATAATGAAACCATTGTAATACGGTCTGTTTAAACTTCATTGTTCTCCCGTTGATTGCATTTTTTAATTATTGCATATAAAAGTTTCAAATTAAAACTTTAAAAGTGCATAATAAAAAAAGGGAAAAACCGTAAGAATCGTGTGGATTGAGATGACGATGTCAGTAACTTATCTGCCACACTGCCAGTATAGCGGGTGGTTCATTAAAGACGCACCTATCTATTGTTTTACTCATGGCACATGCCTCACCTGTAGTTTTACCTACCCGACTTTGATTAGTGTACAGGTGAATAACCTACCCGTGTAATCCGTGTCAGCTTAGCACGTGTACAGTCGTACCAAACTTACCTGTCATAATTCCCAGTTTACACATGTGAAAATATAGAATTTGAAAATTCTAAAAAACAACAAAATTTGTGTACGGAAAAGCTATAAATACTAAATATATATTAGTTCTTTTCACGTTTAAATGTCATGTGTGATTTATAAGATGTTCTTGTTTAACTTCTCTCATACTGTTTCATTCTGGTGAGAAAACTACGTCATTATTCATTGATAAACCTGCACCTTAAATAGCTAAATGCTTTATTTAGTCTTCAAACAGTTCACATGTAACGTTCCACATTAGGAAAGTCAAATAAGACTCCTAGGAAGTTGTCAATACCACTGTAAAGTACAAAGAACTTGCACTACTTGCGCTTTTCATTCATAAAATTTTCTTTTTCTAATGTTGCAACATCAAAAACATTTTATCTGTAAAATTAAAATCAAAAGTAAAACAAAGCAATGACCACTAGACGGCGATATTCCTTATCTAATTTATGAGAAATGTTTATTAATCGACCAAAGAGCATCTCGCCAAAGAAGGCGGTGCTTGTCGTTAAACACAGCTCTTTGACAACACTGCCCTTGTCCAACTCTCGGTGGCGTTCAAGATTTCCGTCGTTTGATAACGAAGAATTGTTTGTACATATGAGGAAAAGTAAACTTTCCATCGTATCTTAGCTCTTTGTTTCGCTAGATTGATCTAAGATTACATTCTCTATATTGCATGATATTGCAATACTTATCACACACTGTTAAATGATCTATGCACTAGAGGTCTCCCTTTGTAAAACTTATATTGCCATTTTCCTTGGTAAAACCTGCAAAAAGTCGCCCTTTTTATTTTGCGTACAAACAATATGTCGCGAGGAATTCATATTGTATACGACTTTTTAACTGCGGAAATCTTTTCACTCTCCCACTATACTTGATATGGAAGTGTTAATGTGTCTACACGGTGCTAAATCATCATAATGAAAAACGATATTTTAAACAGGAAGACATTCAAACAGTTACAGTTTAACGTGAAATCTTTATTTTACAGTTAAATTTATAATTGGAATTTAAAGAGAGTTAAACTTTATAAGAGTGTAGCATGTGAGGGATGGGTACTGCACGGTGGGGCCGGTCGCAGTACATACGCAATGTTTACTTTGATTGTTGTCCAGGAGAAATGCTATCTATGTTCCACCTATAAACTAACTGCAATAAAATGGACCACAACAAACACGTAATGACTATTTGATAAGATTCAAGTCCGGACAAAATCTTCAATCAGATTGTTTAAAGGGATATGTGTGTAAGGAAATTATTCGCTCTAAATCAATTTGACCAAGTCCAATCTATTGTTCCACTTCTGTTTTATCAAAGGGATTCAGCCATCTTGATATTTCCTTAAATATATTAATTAAAAAATGGTAAGAAACGAAAAAGGAAACCTGTACAAAATTAAACGTTATTTTGGCAAAACACTTCACATTTATATGCGATATAAGTAAATATTTTAAAATCATATAATTATATTAACATTTACGTTATCAACACACATCTATCTTCATCAACGCTCGAGTTCTCATGACCTCCTAGAGTCTGAGGTATGAAAACACTATTCGGCTTAAAATGATAAAAAAAAATCGAAAAATTCAAAAATCGAACAATTCAAAATTTGAAAAATTCATCGTGTTTTAAGAAGTTATAACTGTCCATTAAATTAAATACAGTTTCAAAATAAAAAAAGATCTCAAAACGTATTAATATGTTTGTAATTATTTCTTTGATGATGTCTGATGAAACACATTTTTTCAATATGGCTAAGTTTGTACTTTTGACTGCAGCTTTCCTATGTGGATTACCATTAGTTATAATTACGTGTATATAATTACTCATAATCACCTGTGATTTATGGAAAACCTTTGATTTTTGAAATCGTTAATACCATAATCGACATAGTTTTATTGAATAACAATAATATAAATACGATCAGTTCTTCTTGTAAATCCCTCTTTTCTTTTCATCGCTACACAAATTCGATCACTATCTAGTTCGATACACTGATAAGAACCTATCTATACCTGTGACCGGAGGCGGGACTAAGGATTCATTAGTGCAACATCAAAGACTACGACCATGACGGCCAGCCAATAAAAACGCTCGATTTTACATGCAAATGTGTAAAGGCGTGGCGATGCCCTTATTTGGAAAAAGGCCATCGAGATAAAGCACCCGTTTATTCGAAGTAAATTCAATGATAATTTCTGATTGACCGGAGAAACAGTCAAAATTGGGAATACTATTTTTATTTTGAATAGTTTATAGCAAGAAGACATAAATCAGTGTTATAAACGCAGGGCATAAATCAACGGAGTCTATGTTTGAAGCCAAACTATAAACGGAAGATTGACCTGCATTAACAAGTGAATATTACTTCTTGTGTAGTACTTATCAACAACTCGGAGGATTAAATTGTTCACAATGTCTGTTATGTGCAAAGAACAG
Organism: Pododesmus macrochisma; assembly: GCA_032359645.1. Classification (NCBI taxonomy): domain Eukaryota; kingdom Metazoa; phylum Mollusca; class Bivalvia; order Pectinida; family Anomiidae; genus Pododesmus; species Pododesmus macrochisma. The sequence goes on along the minus strand of JAUMGZ010236422.1, from coordinate 7,511 downwards.
AACATCAACATGTTTCCTAACCGACATCCATCACCTAGTCCATACAATTTCGGACACTACCCAGGGTACATCGCCGGACCCCAGGGAACACAGTACTCTGGACAGGAATACAATCAATCCTATATGGACCACACGGGATTTCAACAGACACCGAGTTATATGTACGGGAGTACTTCGACCCCCCGAACCCAGGACGACTGGATCAACTATGGAATGCCTATAACATCATCAGGCACTATGAGTCCCCAGAACTACGGCTACAAAGGAACGGGACATCCCGGGTTGGCAATGGTAGACTACGGACAACACACGCCCAATGGTACCCCGGGGAATCAAACACTAACAGTCCTAGAGAGTCCTACCCAGAACGAGGGGTCACCAGTCTCCTCCACGTCATCTGGAGGTACCGGTTCCCCCACGAACAAGATCCATAGACCTCCATATGACTGGATGAAACCAAACAGTCATCCCATCTCTGGGCCTATTGCAGGTAAATGTTGCTAACAGTTCTTCATTTAATAGTGTCAATTATGTATTAAAGAAAATAATAATTATCCTTATTTTTATACTGATAATGGTAATAATAACATGTATGTACTGTAAATAATGTAGTATGATCTTATATCTTTACCACTGATATTAAAAAAAAAAAAAAACCTTATTATTATAATTATTAAATATATTGTAATTCTAAACCAAAGAATTATTGTATTCTATTATTGAACTGGAATATAAAAAATATTGTCCTACACCTTGTTTAGCGCATTAATGTTTAGAGAACATGCCACTAGGAGTTCTTGTTAACTTATAGAAATTAGTTCTCGCAGACCGTGATGAAAATCTTTTAGATGCGTTTAAAAATGATCTATTATTTTGTGGTCGGTAGCGTAACATAGATATACCGTAATTCGCATTAATCAACGGGACCAACCATGTATTTCTTTGACTTTCACATATTTATAACAATTGTTGGCAGATTTCTCTTTTACCTGGAGTAATCCGTTATGTAAGAGTTGATCTTAGAAGGTGCCGAAATCCAATTAATCTGTAAAGTGGTGTTCTAATACTGTCACCACTTTACTAATACCAAACAAAAGATACACAAATAATACGTATCTTACACAATAAGCACCACAGTCACAATCGACTGTCAGATAGGGGCTATTTCTGTGTGAATATTGCTTTGTTTTCATGAATACCTTTGCTCAGTTAGAGACGTTGTCAAGAGTTAAGTAAGAATAGTAAACCGTTGAAATATATATGTAATATACATCACTGACTAAACGAAGAACATACACATTTACCGTTAAAGCATAATTTGAATTTTGTATAATCATTTAGATTTTTAACATTTTGTCTTAAATACTTAATATTTTCCAAAATTATTTTCTCTTCATTAACACCTTTTTCATGTAATATTAAGAAGACACCCGTAGTACAAAAAATACATAAACAACCACAAGCTCTATATCGATGTTTGTTTATATTTAATATTCTATGTAATATTAATTATATCATTTCCTTGTTTCTTCACACCAGTCTTCCTGTCCCATCTCGGTAACCGTGATCACAGTAATACACTGGTTATTGTCAATAGATTTTATAATGCGCCATAAAGTACTAACATACCTTGTAAACTTATTTTATGGCACGAAGTTACTCTCCGCAATGTTATACTAATTAACTTAAAATGCGGTTTATAATTTGACGAAGCGTTTATATAAGATCAGTCGGCCATATATGTCAAAACAAAATATACCAGATATAAATTCTTTTGTTAGAGTCACACAAATAGAAAGGAAATCTTTGCAAATTAATGAAAATCATGAAACATTTTTGGATTTAAATAGAATATATGAATTACGTACGCAGGTGTTTGTTGCTCATTGCGTCTGGCGCGTATACAAATAACAAATGACCGTAGGTATTCTTTGTAACAAATGAAATTATCTTTTAATGCAATTAACAGATCGATAGATAGATCATGGTAACTCTACAGTCGCACATTAACTGTTTCTAATAAGAATTTGGTGTATTCAATATCGCGTACCTGTCTGAAACGTGGATCAACACGCCGATAAGATGGATACCAAGCATTAGATTTATGTGAAATAATCTAAAGCAAAAGATAGATCGGTGTTCTGAATTGCCATTTAATTTCCATTTTTCACAACACCCTGGAATAAAAGAACAGTCAAAATTAATCTAATGCGTGATAGTGTAACTCAAGTTTACTAGGATCACTTTGAGATGAAACGACTACAGCACGATGTACAAATCCTTACAGCTCCGTCCCCAGATCTTAACTTCTATAGCATTGACGCGCGTCTTTTTATTTCTAAGTTAAATATCTCAATTTTTAAAAACGTTTAAATATAAATGTATTCAAACCATAGATTAAACAGATGTTTTGGTGTTCAGGTTTATCATACAGGGAACAATATAGTTTCGTCATATATAGAATATCGGGGACGTGTAAAAGCCCTGGCTTAACTTCACAAGGCGCGCATTTGTCCGTTTTTCAATGATATTACAATAAATTTTACCCTATACTGACAAGGAGGTGAGAATCTGTATTAAGATAACACAAAATCGAACCCAACAAACATTCTTCAATTTGATTAATTTACATTGCTTTTATTTTAAAGAATTCAGAAATATATTCTTCACTAAATACGCGTAGCTACAAGCATTAAAGTCGCTTAACCAATGGCGTTTATCTTTAAGTAGCCTAATGTATTTTGACAAGACAATTTTTTCCAATACTTATGTATCAAGAAGAGAGAGAGAGAGAGAGAGGGGGGGGGGGGGGGTGTTAAAAAAACCCACCTTTAAACCCATACACACCCCACAGTACCCCACGTAGACACGCAGAGACACCTCCATGTACCGTGAGAAATTCTGAACTGATAACTATCAGTAGCATTTCATTGGCAGCACTAATCCACGTGTTTCATGGTTTATCAATTTGTCATATGTCTATTGTTTCAAAGTAAGAAATGATGCGAGTGAGCATTTATTTTCTGTTCCCAAAATGAACGACACATGAATATGGAATCATACAGTTGCACTAATAAGTAAATACGTAGATAATATGCATCATGTCAAACAGAATGACTGCTTTGTCAGACCGGACGTGACGTCGTTATTATAGGGTAGGGCTGTAAATCCCGCCTGTTGTGAGCGAATTACACCTTGAGCAATGCCGTAACTCCACGTTAGCAGCCCATCTCTATGTCTTTGATAGACGCTATCACTAAAACGGTTTTCGTGTGTGAAAGAACTGACAGCATATAATTGACCACAACTTAACGGATTAGCAAATGATTGATGATCCGAAACGGTTTTGGGTGTTAGATTTACAAGACCTTTGGCACCGAAATTCGCTATAAATTGATGTTGAGTTTCCATTTACCACAAATACTTTTTATTCAAAGATTTCTGTTAAATCCATTTAAAATTCCTCCATATCATTCGAAAAAAAGTTTTATATAATCTTATTTACTTATGATCAACAAACGTCTGTTCTAGATATGACATGCAACGGAAATAAAACAATAAAATACTTATCACCCGTATAAACATATAAGTATTAGTGGGCAATAAAGCACGAATGGTGTTGTTTGTAATACACATTACTTCACGCCACTGCATGGACCACAAAACACATTAAACGTGATACTTGCTTCAGACAGGGTTTTTGCACTGTATATTTAGGATGCAACAATAGTAATATATTTGAATTCAACTTCTGAGAAATGTTTGCGAGAAATAACCGCAATTTGTAAAGTACTGTGAACATTTGGTTGACCCGGCTTAGCTTCAGTTAATTACTTCAAAACGGACAACATCGTTAATAATTAACATCGTAACGCCAAATCTCACTTAGTACCGAGTCTCGAATTATCTCGCGAACCCCAAGGTATTGTAACAAATTTGATGGCATAACCAGCCTATTTCACAGGTTCGTTTATTGGAAATTACCTTACCTTGCTGACCAGTCTGATGGTCAGGTAAAATTGATTTGAGAATGGCTAGAAGATTTAATTAAGTAAAGCCGTGGGCACTTCAAACGACTCGAGCAACCATTTCACAAGTAGATTCCAAATCAAGCAATACACCGCACGCGTCCAGATACAATGCGATTAATTTCCGTTCTTGCGTAAACTATTCGTGTTAAATGGTCTTCCAATGGGAGGTCTATTCGTTCACTAAGCAATCTTTATGTTTTGGGTGTGAATGGACTATCTATTGGATTCAGTTTTGTGTAAACAGACAAACGTTACGTCAACGCGACAAAACTATTACTCAACTTATGTCTTCCAGACAAATGTCTACTAAATATTATTTAGGGAATTATTACCTAAAAATATCATATAAAACATTTATCCAAAACGGCAAGCGATATTATCGCTTGAAACGCAGCTTTAAGTTAGTTTTTTTTTTAAAGTTATTTGCGCACTCATTTGTTAGACATTCTTCAATATCCGTCTACATTTTATTTATTCAATCTTCATTGTATGTTGCAGGTAAAACTAGAACCAAGGATAAGTATCGGGTTGTTTACAGTGATCACCAGCGTCTAGAATTAGAGAAAGAATTCCACTACAGTCGTTATATCACTATCAGGCGCAAATCAGAACTGGCACAGACCTTGGGTCTCTCAGAAAGGCAAGTGAAAATCTGGTTCCAAAATAGACGTGCAAAAGAAAGGAAACAAAACAAGAAAAGGGACGATGGCCTAACCGATAAAAGTTCACCGGATGATAGTCTCCACAACGAGACCGGAAGTCATATACAAGGCATGCTCATTCCCATGCACACATCTCCAAATCTGCAAACAATCATCAAAACTGACCCTGGTGATGATTTCTGTGACAATTCAAACACGCGTAATGCACAATGCCAGGAACAAAACACTGGACATTATCACCAACAACAATCGCCGCATTCTCACGTGCTAACATCTCAACATTCACCCGCTACCATGACGACCATCAAAATGGACCCCCATGATATAGGGTCACAAGCATAAAGACAACGCTCTACATGACCATTTGTGCAATGCTAAACATTAAATGTGTTTAATGAAATGTTAATGTAACTTATCATTAGAGGTAGAGAGTCTGTTGAACATAATGGTGTGCATAGTTTATGTAGGAGTTTACAACAGTACATGTTTATTCCATGGCACTTCTACAGGAAACATTACATGCCTTTAGTGTTGTAGACAACACTAATAAGTGATCTGACGGGAAATTATATCATACAACATGTTACAAACTTTGACCATAGCGGCCGGGTGAAAGGCAATTTTTCGTCCACACAATTTCATATTAAAACTGTGATTGCATTGTTTGTTTTGAATTTGAATCATTTTTATAACTAAAGATTTTCAATTTCTAAAGACAATAGTCTAATGTGTATTGCCTTTCTTGCCTTTTATACCAACTGTATCATTATATTTTACCTGAGATTTCGTTAACACTAATTTTATTACAAATGCCATTATAAGTGCACATATTCATTATGAAAGACGTAAATATTAATTTATGCATTACTGTAGAAAATGCCTTTTCCCCCTTTTTTTTATATTTGAAAGGATATTTTACACAAAACTATGGGTTTAAAATCAATTCATATATACAAAGATATGCTGCATTAGACGTGTATATTATTGTACAGGTCTTTAACTATGACGTTGTTAACATTATATTCATTGACTATTTGTTTACATAAATCTATGTAAATATTTATTCATACATGCTTATAATAAAGATAAAAACGGAAAGAAAAAGAGTGTTGGTCTTCTCTGTTTTACATTGGTTAATTTTTAAATGGATTAACGGTCCTTATAAAGAGTTCATCGTTTTGATTGGCAAATTACTCAAGCACATACTTGTTACATTATGAATTTGAAACTTATCACATGAAATTCAATTATAACTGAGTGTATTTGCAGTCCGATGTTTCATTCGTTGCTGTTTGCTGTCTTCCTTCATATATTTGTGTTGTTTCTGTTCTAAAGTTAGTAAACTAAGAAATACAAAGGAGATGCTTGCAGTTATCATAACTAAACGATTAAATTGCCGCTGATAGTATATATCCATTATGAAAATTGAAGAAGAAAATCATAAGTATTTATGTCTTTTTCTGTTTTCCCATTTCTGTTCTTTGTCAGTAAATGTTTATATAAAAAACCTTTTGTTGTATCGTCATTGTATGCTGACGTTCTTTAGCCTTGGTTTTTTTGCTGCGAAAAAACGATGATCTCCTTTTTTCGGGGCAAAAATCCTCCAACGAAATTGCAGAATCAGCCACGATCATTGATCTATTTTATTCACTTCAATTCTTTATTTGTTGTAAACCGTTCATGATTAACAGTTTAGTACGGACATCCGGAATGACATGAATTCTTTTTGAAATCCGTAATTCCGTGATCTCGATTAAGTAATCCGAAATCTCGATTTAGTAAATTTACCTTTAATTTAATTGAACCTTTCAATAATTCAATTAATTCTTCTTACATGAACCTCTCTCTAATTGAACATGAACCTTAATTTAATTGAATTAAACCTATCTTCAATTGATTTGAACATATCTTCATCTGAAGTGTACCTATAATTTAAGATTGCAATTACAATTGTAAAAGGTACAATTGAATTGAGGATAGGCAGCAGTATTTCCACTGAGGTTTAATTATTTAAAAACAAGTACAACTGCAGTAAAGATATCTTCAAATACAACCTCTCATTAAAAGAATTGAACCTATCTTTAATTCAATTAGACCTATCTTTAGTTCAATTGAGCCTATCTTTAATGCAATTGAACATATCTTTAATTCAATTAGACCTATCTTTAATTCAATTGAGCCTATCTTTAATGCAATTGAACCTAATGCAATTAAAGATACGTCTTATTTGTTGTATAAATTAATTGTAACTACCTTTAATTGAATTGAACCTATCTTAAATCTTCAATTGAACCTATCTTAAATCTTCAATTGAACCTATCTTTAATCTTCAATTTAACTGTATCTATATTTTCAATTATTTTAAGATAGGTACACATAATTGAATATATGTTAATTTGGCGTTTAATATTGGACTGCTTAAAATTCTCATAAATGACATCATGTTAAAATTATTATTAAATCGAGATCACGAATTACTAATCCCAGATCTCGGATTGCTAAATCGAGATCACGGATTAGTAAACAAAAATCATGGATTACTAATCTGAGATTACGGATTAAAAATTATTTTATATTATATTTTATTTTATATAATAATAAAAACATACAGTCGTAGCTCATCAGTATAGCAACAACATATAATAAAAACATACAGTCGCAGCTCATCAGTATAGCAACAATATATAATAACAAACATATAGTCGTAGCTCATCAGCATAGCAACAAAATATAATAACAACCATATAGTCGTAGCTCATCAGTATAGCAACAAAATATAATAACCACCATATAGTCGTAGCTCATCAGTATAGCAACA
>JAUMGZ010236421.1:0-20991 GCA_032359645.1 Pododesmus macrochisma | reverse complement strand
CGACCTTTTTGTCACCGGAAACGAAGCTTAATCAGGGTGTTAGTGTATTGAAAAATTGTATTGAAATACCACGTTCTTACCATAATTGATCTCCGCTGTCGCAGCCTGCGGCTGCGACTAGCTTCGCTCTATTATCGCATGCGAGCGGCCCTGTACAGGAATAATCAGCAACGTAACCTGGTTTCTATTGTTTTAGAAATTCATAAATTAGAGAACTGAAACCAACAAAAAATTACAGCAAAGCTGCTGGCCGGAATACGCTAACATTAAAATTTTTAGTGTTATTTCTATATACTGTAACTTAAATAATTATTTATTTATTTATTCATCTAAATATTTATTTACAGATTTAAATGTTAAATCGTCATGAAAACAAAAATCGTAGTTTGTCACAGTGACATACACATCTCCTTGTTGACTCAAAGCATCCTTCTATATATAGAACTAAACTTATTTAAATCGGCTCTTTATCGGTTATTGACCTGCTCGGTTGAAGTTTGAGCAGGTAATTTGTTTTTCTTGTACTGATTCAATACTTTCATTCCTGCTGGTTCTATATTTTGTCCAGTGGTGTGTACTGTAGTATTTATTTGTTTTGCTTTCCTATATGATCTGTTTTTTTCACGAACTTTCTTTCTCACCTCCCCAGCCATCCAAGGTTTATCATTAGGTCTTACAGTAAAAGTTTTATGAGGGATAAATTCATCTACTACAGATGTGATATGTTCAGTAATAATGTTATTTATGTCATCGATAATATTGTTAAGTACGTTATTCCAATCAATTTGGGTTAGTCTATTATTCATAGAGATCCTGTCAGCATCATCAAAGTAGGAAACGGTTTCATGTGTGTATGACTTGGCTTTAATGCTTTGAAAGGAAAATGTAAGTGCAATCGGACAGTGGCATAACCCCTGTAGAAGAAATAGTATTCACATTATTAGTAAAGAATATATCAATGACTGAAGAAGAGGTTTCTGTAATATGTTACACCGGTGCTTGTATTGGATTTTGAAGTTGGTATTTAGTTCTTGACAGATGCGTGTTTGGTGATAGTGTGATCATGTCTTGGTTTATGTCCCCTTTGCTTATTAAAGTGTTGTTGTTGTCGGGAGCCTTATTTAGTGTGTTGTCGAGGTGTTGGCAATCATCTACAGTGGCTGAAGTTGGCCTTTAAAACATCCTAGTGTTATCATTTTATTAAATGTGTGTATATCAATATGGCACAAAAAGGATTATATAACTGTTTATCAAATATTATTGAGCTACACACATTCTGTAACTAGATGTACGCAATCATAGATGTGCATATACCAGCACCATCAGCATACCTTTGAAAAACCCCAATCAAACATGCGCAAAGATATTTGAAAACATATATCTGTGACAAGACTTAAATTAATTCTCAAAAACCCCATTCTTTTAACATTTTTCTTTAGTTTTACAAAAAAAAGAAAAAAAACAAGACTGGCCATTTGCTACAAAAACCCGTCTAATATGTTAATTCAGATTCTTAAAGGAAATTGCGTACCAAATATTAAATTACACTTATAATCTTTTAGGCTTTACAGAATAGTTAGACTAGTAATAACGAGCTGTCAGATGAACATCATCCGTAATGGCATGGGAGACATAGCTACAGCATGAGATACCTTAAGAGGATGGAACATAAAAAAGAACACCGAAGGATAACAAATGCAGTCATTATGTAGCACTTAATATAAAAAAAACCCAAGTTGAATGACAAACAAATCAAAAACATATATCCATAGAACAAGTAGCATCTATATAGCATGCAACAGCAATTGATATTCTTACAAAAACAAATCAATAAGTGATATAAAAAGTCTAAAGGATCATGAGGTAGACAAATGTCGTTAAAATTATATATTTATAATAGGACATTGGCAGCAAGGCAATATTATATTAACACAGAATAAGAAGCACCTGAACTACAGCAGTTAAAGTACTTACAATATGATATATACGATAACAAAAGCAGACACAGGTATCACGACATATGCTACATGTATATTGAAGCATTTAAAACGCAATAATAATAAGCTAATCATGATAAAGCGAAACCAATATTATAGAATACTAACATACTGAATAAATGGATAATAGGCTGATGCTGATTCATACATAACAAAGCAAAGCCTAAGAAAAAAAACCAGCAAATAAAACGTGCACATGACTATGTTACTTACTGTATACAATGCTAGAAAATAAGTTCACGCTTTTAGACCTACCTAAACATAAAATAAAAGTATTGTAATATTTATATTGGTCAAGTCATGGTAAGTATAACAAGTTATAATTATTAGCTTATGTCTTAACTTAACAATCATTGTAATAAACAGAATGATACTTTGCTGGCGTACGTGTATACCAATTAAACAATTGAATATGCTGTAATTATAGTTGAATTAGCAGTATTTAATTAAACATGTATAAACACTTTGAATACTAATAAGTGCTTAATAAACATAACATAGTTCAATAATGCACATATAGTGTATTATTTGGGAGGTTGACAAATGGGGGTAGAGGTTGCTGCTCTGCAGGTGCCTGGTGCAAAATGGACGGCTGAGCTATCAAGGCCTCTATTGTTTATGACTGCATTAGTCTGGTTGGATATAATGAAGTAGTTCTCAGATGTTTGCTGAGTTTTTGTACGTAACAGTTGTGGCAACAATAATTTTAAGGAATTAGGCCAAATCAATTTCCTCATGGATAGAAATGATACGATAATCTAGCGATTTAACTTCGACAACACCATCATATGTCCAACAAGCACATATATACGTTTTTCGTTAAGTAGGTCTCTGTTTTGTTTTGTTTATTTTTTTTTATATAACAAGCTTCGTTCTTTAGTATTTAGTAATAGCCTCATTTACAAAAATCTTGTTGTGGTGCGAAAGGTAATGTGTTGTGAAACACTTTGGGTCAGGCCCTGTAGCTTATAAATCTTACGATAATGTCCGTAGGTCTGGAAGATTTGGGTCAAACTCTGTTGGATCGGTCTATGTGCTCTAATGGGGGATTGTCAAAGTTACTAAGCAATATATAGTTGTTTATTACAACTAGAACACTCTTGCCTGTGTCTTCATTTAAAGTTTCAAGATTTGCCTGCAAATATTTAGGCATGTACGCCTTGAGTACTGCTCCAAGACATCAACGCGTTTCTGGAGGTGATTCACTTGGAGTTTGAAGTCATGAACATCAAGCGTTACCAAATTAATTATGGCATCCTTGCAAATATTTAGGCATGTACGCCTTGAGTACTGCTCCAAGACATCAACGCGTTTCCGGAGGTGATTCACTTGGAGTTTGAAGTCATGAACATCAAGCGTTACCAAATTATTTATGGCATCCTTGATGGCCCAGTGATTCATGATAACACTTACACCGCGCTGCAACTTTGATTCATCATAAGCTATATTGCTTAGCAGACTAACAAGTAAGTTAACCTCATCACCATGACTCTCGCCAGTTCGTGTTCTCTTTCTAGGGTAAGTTTCACTCATGTTACTTGTATCAGCAATGGAGTTGGTACTTAGGTTCTTTGACTTGCGAGAGCTTTTACTCATTTTTGTTGTTGACTTGGATATAAATCAAAACGAAGTGGAGATAAACAACTCGTAGAAATAGTTGACGCTGTGTATTTAAAGAATTAAAGATCTTCTTCTTCCATTATAGTGCGGAACACATTTCAGTATTATCGCACCGGTGAGGGCAGGGTACGTCAATATTGGGCAAGTTAAAAACAGGATGAGAACAGGATAAAAAAGTGATCTAGGCCAGAGCTTTCTGGGGGTGTCTGTTCCACCACACTTCCAGGAAGGTGGTTTCAGAGCCGGATGGTATGTGGGAAGTATGATGTGTGTGGTATCATCTAGCATCGTTCATACCCTCTTGTACGGAGTGTTGTTTGTTGTAGAAAATACTCCGCCATGTTGTGGACCATGTGATAAAAAACAGTATGAATGGAATCCACAGAACGAGAGACTTTGGCAATCCTGTGCATCATGGCTAGCTGACTTGCATTGCGTCTGGCCTGTAGGGTCTCTCACTGCAGCTGAAGTATCATAGCAGTAATACGACGGCAGAAGTCCCCAATTGCAAACCTGGCTGCCCTTCTCCGTACAGCTTTCTATCTTGTTGATGCTATCTTTCTTGTAAGGGCTCTAGACAGCGACAGCGTACTCAATGGATGGCCTTACCAAAGTCGTGTAGCACTGTGCCTTGATGTTGATTTGGCACGCAAGCATGGCATTTGCCATCTTTATGCCCTTGTCAATCATACCAGTTGAGGTTCTTGTTGATATTGTAGCAGGAGGGGATTTTCACCACCAAAACATGTACAAAACGTATTTATAGATGATGTGGGAGAGCAAAAATCAAACACAGGGAAAGGGGCAACAGGTGAAAACGTGATCCCCGATACCATACTGTGTAAGATTCAGATTGGTAGTGACCATCCCATCTCCTCCTAGTTCTATGTAATACGGGTGACAAGGGTTATTATTTCCACAAGGGCTATCCCTACTGACCAATGAGACGCAACTTTTAAATCAGTGACCAACTAAACAACAGAATATCTATAATTATGCCTTGTTTAATTATCATCAACATGTGTATAAACAATATTAACAAATGTAAATAAAACTTTATAAAGTATAGTGAGCAGTTAACAGTTGTATGATTAAGTAGATTTAACTTATTTATTCCAAAGATTTATAAGGGGCCATCCATAGTTATCATCCTTTTTCCAAAGTCTGCAAACCGCACGCTAGGGGTAGGGGGTTCGTTTGTCATCGTTTATTTCGCACGCTTACATTTTCAGAAATTACAACATTTAAAAATTCGAAATCTGGCTCCTTTTTGTATCTTATAGTGCTCTAAATCTAAATCACCACTGCGTTTGATCATGACCTTGTTACATTATCATTTGAGAAATGATGCAACAGCTAATGTGTATGTCGTAGTTTCTTACCGTCTGAACAACGTCTTTCATTTCATTTTCGGTCAAAAAGTAAAGAAAAGTTTGTCTTTTGTGTCTGTCCGTTTGGTCGATAAGATGGTAAATTAAACTACAGATCTATATACAACATATATCTGTGATTAAACATATTTTTCATTTGGTGTTGCTTCACTATTCCTTTAAATGAGCAACGCTAAAATATAACGTGGTCCCTTCAGTTTGTCTGTGACACTATCTGCAGTAATTAAACCAGTAGATCTGCTACATATATGCAATGTATTGCTTTAATGTCCTTACAGTAGTACAGTACATTAGTTATGTTGTCGGATGTTGTTGTGAAGTTGAAAAAATAAAAATAAATTTAAAATTCAAACTGTGTTCCTTTAGTTTTGTTTAGTTTAGTTTATTTTTCTGTGTAGCCTTTGTACTAAAATATTTATAATTAGTTATATATTTTAAATGTACCCAATATGGTAAATACTAAACGAACAAGACAAATATGTGTATGATAGCACAAACCGTGGTATAATAAAGGATGATGTACACTTTTTCAGGGGGGTAGGGGGTTCGAGAAAAGCGTGCTGTTTGCAGACTTTTGGAAAAAGGATGATAATTATGGAAGGCCCCTAAGTATTCTTGACTTCAGTATTAAATTTAGTTTACTTTATTGATTAAATTAACTTAGCTTTTATATTGTTAATGAACCACATACTATGTCCTAAATTATTATACTAAACCCTAGTTTAGAGAAGTTATTCAAGAATAAGAGTTATCTCCACCTTATTAGACGACATAATGTGCACTGTTACGTGGTTAATTGGGCAAAGCGCCTACTCTCTTTAACTTAACTAAAACATCTATGGAAAAGATTTAAAATGACTATTTTATAAAAGCTACTTAATCCTAATAAGTTCAAGTGCTATAAAGCAAAGATATACATGTATTTCAACTACATGCTTAGACTGAATAAAATGGCTACCAAGGATTGCCTCGGTTGTTCAAAGGAGATCTAAATGCGGGTCCGAATTCGAACACCTGTCATTAGCAGAGTTCAACCGGCCTTATATACCCGATATCTACCCGACAACGTGGTAGAATTTAGTTAATATAAGTACAACATATATTGGTCTAATATCTGGAGTGTTAGCCAATCAGATCATTCGTTACTAATGAAGTTTGAAACTTGTATACAAATGGCTGACTTCTGTGAAGATCAGGTCGCAACGAAGACAAAATATATTGATAATGACTAGATAACGATTAAACAGCATGTTTAAACAGTAAAAACAGTTAAGTATTGAATGATATGTTCCAATTATAATGAGTAAGAAGAGTGACAAGTACTAGAACCAAGCGAGTCAATAACAACTCGGCTTTATGCAGACGAAGTAAGTGTCTGGCTAGCGATGTGACACAGTGTCAACAGCTGATGAATGCATGTGAAGTTTAACTGTGAATAACAGGGCATTATAGAGGCCTGTTACATGCCTCCCCCTTACAAAACAAGTGTAAGAATTGAAGATTCATACTTGTAAATAATGAATTTACAGTTAAACTGAACACAAAAGATATAATTACTGTGTTTTATATAACAATTTTAGAAAAACAAATGCTAACAATGTGAATTTCTAATCTTACGATTGAAATGTTACTAATATTTAAATGGTACTGACATACATGAAATAGTTACCAATGTTTTTGAATAATACCTGAAATAGAAATACAAAATTGGGAATTGTTATATAAAAGAGTCCATCCTGGGGTCAAAGCTCTGCCAGTTTTCTACCGCCTGCTCCACGTTGAAGGTGACACTGGAGGCCATCGGTGACAAGAATGTGACCCTTGTCTGTGATGCCTCCAGCCCCCTCTTTGCTGCGGTCTTTCGTTTCTCTCTCTCTAAGTTCCACTTCTTTCGTTCCTCTACGGTCCCAGCACGGGTAAGTCTCACATTCCCAGGGTTAATGTAATTTTTGTTATTTACTCTTAACTCGTTTAATATTGAATGTTTCCTTTGCGAGAGAATTTTAACCCCCTGGCACGATAAAGATCCTCATGTAAAGTTCGATAAGAGTAGGCGGAAACGCCGTTGCATGGGCTCACCCTTTTTTCTGAACTATCTCTATTCCTTTCGTTTCCCGTTCCTATCACCGCTTCTCTTCTTGTCCTATCTTTTGGTTTTTCTCCGTTGGTCTTTTGTCACAATATCGGTAAAAGATTCTGGACGTGACGTTAAACCCTAATTAAACAATAAACATTCCCTATGTGACTGCAACACATGTCTCCTACCCTTTGGCTTTTCTGTGAACTCCTTCCTACAGGTCTCGCAGTTGAAATTGCGGATAGTTTCCTCATGAACTGCACACCAATGTTTAAAATATTTATTGAGGTGGGTATACAACACTGTTCCTGAACAGTCTACCACCTTACAGTGATGACCCTTTGGTGGCCATACCTCTCTTTTACCATACTGAAAGGCTCTCAGTTCTCCCTCGCCGCAATTGATTCAATTTCCATAATAATGCTGTAAACATAATAGTAGTATAACCAAATTACTATACAATCAGCATTGATTAACTTGTGCCTATACATTATTAAGTAAATAACCAACATTTGCCTAGTTTATGTGTAAAATTTCACATCATAAACGACAGTACTATAACTTAAAGAGAATAATTTAAATTAGAAATATTCATTCATATATATTTAATACTTTACTTTGAACTTAATATGTGCGAAATAAAATTGTTCAATCTTAATCAGTTATTGATTAAATAATGAGTGCTTTTTATAAACAAATTATCATTTTTCTTAATTACATGAAAATTATTTACATCTTTTCATTAGAATATGACAAAAAGTATAATTAGTAATGTAATTATAATACATTACCTCAAATTAGTACAAAACTTGAGTAGGTTAGTACAAGAAATTGAACTTGTGCATTGCAAATATAATTGAATTAAGTCCTGAAATTTAAACTGGTTATACATATCAGTCCCTAATATTAAGGTTATGTTCAGGAAAAGAAACATTTTCTTGGTAATTAGACTTACATTTGAAATATATCTTAATTTTAGAAGTACAATTTCCAACGTCTAAGAGATAATCTATATTTAATAGACATGTCTTAAGGTTTACTTTGTCACTATTACACAATATCACATCAGAAAGTTTTACTTTCCTGATATAATCAAAGAAAAATAAAAAAACGGATCAGTTTAACAATAAGGTAGTTAAACGTACAATTTAACTTCAGAATACATATTAGTTACCAATGCTAACAATTTACCTTTAATTCCATAGAGATATGTTGAAAAATGGTGCTTTGCGCCAAACCATATCAAAAGCTTTGCTGAGATTAACAAAACAAGAGTATATGTACTTTCCTTTCTAGTCCACCTGGACATTGTTCAGCAACACAAAACGTTTTTTTTTTACAATTGCAAGGTCGTTTCTGTACTGTAAGAAAGTTTTCCGAAATTTGGGGTCGGTGCGGGGGTGTCTCACACGGAGTATTGGCTCTTTCCTCTTATAAGTATCATATTTATCGGAGGCATGTTTCAGATTGCATTTTTGTAATATTAACAATGTGTTAATTTTAACGCGAGCACATAGTTTCGCTTCTAGTTTTTTATTCCATCTGGACCAAAGGTCCAAGGTGGACTTTTCACATACAAATCCCGTCCGTCGTCCGCCGTAAACTTTTCACATTTTCGACTTCTTTTCCTAAAAAAACTGGACTTATTTCCTTCAAACTTGGAAGGAAGTATCCCTAGGGGGAGGGGATTCAGATTTGTTCAAATGAAGGGGCTCGGCCTCACTAGGAGACCAAATCAGGAAAATTTGACAATACTTCCAAAATCTTCTTCTAATAAACTAGAAGGCCTAGAGCTTAATGTTTTAGTATGTAGTAACCGTAAGACATGGAGAACCACGTATATTTAAGGGGTCAAAAATAGGTTGCGCGTTTTGGGGTCAAAGTTCAACACTAAAGCAAATATGTTAGCTTTTCACAACCGCTATGCTAAACACGTGTACGTGTTTACAAATAATATTCGACCTGAATACTTTCGTTAAAGTATCGATGTTATAATTCACTTCGTTCAACCGAACACAAAAAATAAACACAACTCTTATATATGTCTGGGCTTTTTTTCTGGTTTAAACTGTAATTGTTGGCTTTCGACCGCGATTCGTTATTGTTGTTGTAGGACATTTGTTTAAACAAGTGAGCGTACGCATGCTCCGTAAAGCTGATCATAAAGTTCACATAAGGGTCATCGGAATAAGGGGCATGACTATCCGCCATTTATAACCATCCATCCAAAATGCGATAAATCGACAAAATAACATTTACTCCAATATTTCTATCCTTTGCCGGATGGCAAAGCAGTAGTACGCTTTCTCACGAGAAAAGAATTATTAATTATTTGTGTTTCTCAAGTTTCCAAAAAGTAGTAAACTGGAAGAATATTACCGCTTGGGGTCATGGAGAACCAATGTAATTCAATGGGTGACCCTTGGGTCAAAAATAGGTTACGAGTTGTTGGGTCTAAGTTCAACACTATAGCAAATATGTTAACTATTCACATTTTGGACTTCTTTTCCAAAACAGCCTAACCAATTTCATCGAAACTTCGAAGAATGCATCCCCGAGGGAAGGGAATCAGATTTGTTCAAATGATGGGGCTCAGCCCCTAAGTGGCGACACTAGAGGGGCCAAAAGGCGGGGAAATTTGACAAAATATTTAAAATCATCATCTAATAAACTTGAAAGCCTAGAGCTTATGCTTTGGTATGTAGGAACTTTAGGGCATGGAGAACCAAGATTGTTCAAGGCGTAAACCTGGGGTCATAAATAGGTAATCATTTCGGGGACAAAATTAAACACTATAATATGTTAACTTTTCACATTTTTGACTTCTTTTCCAATACAGCTTAAAGTATTAAATTCGAAAAACCAAGACGATAATCTAAAGACGTAAGTCAATGGACATTGGCAAACATAAGGAAAACGTTGGACGCACACAGAAAAATTAACCAAATATACATTTAATAACTAAAAATGGAAACCAATTTCATCCAAACTTCGAAGAAGGCATTCCCAGGGGAAGGGGTATCAGATTTGTTCAAACGAAGGGGCTCGGCCCCCAGGGTAGCTACTAGAGGGGCCAAAGGGGGCTTTGTGCTTTGATTTGAAGTAACTTTAGGGCATGGAGAACCAACTTTGTTCAAGGCATGACCCTGGGGTCAAAGTATTCCAACGCCAATACAGATGGACGTTAAGGCCCGATGGTCCTCTTGTTAATAGAAGTTCCTTATCTTAGGTGTTGGCGTGATTCTAGTTTTTAACAGTAGTTCGTGATGTCACCTTTTTAGTTGATAAATGTATATTTTGGTTCTTTTTCTGTGTGGGTCCAACGTTTTCCTTATGTTTTCCTATGTCGATGGACTTACATCGTTTTGGTTTTTCGTATTTACTACTTGTCAAGCAGTAAATACTCATGCAAGTTTGAATGTAAGACACTGACGGCTTTAGAATATCGTCTTGGTTTTTAGTTCATCTAGACCGAAGGTCCAAGGTGGACTTTTCCCATTCAAATCCCGCCCGTCGTCGTCGTTAGCTTTTCACATTTTCGTCTTCTTCTCCTATACCACTGAACCCATTTCATCTAAACTTAGTAAGAAGTATCCCTAGGGGAAGGGAATTAAGATTTGTTCAAATGAAGGGGCTCGGCCTCAGGGGGCACCACTAGGGGGCCAAAAGGGGGGATATGTCAAAACTTCAAAAATCTTCTAATAAACTATAAGGCCTAGAGCTTAATGTGTTTGTACGTAGTAACTTTAGGTCATGGAGAACCAAGTTTGTCCAAGGCGTGACTTTTGGGTCAAATAAGGTTACGCGTTTTTGGGTCAAAGTTTAACACTATAGCAAATAGTTAACTATTCACATTTTTGACTTATTGTCCAAAACTACTAGACTAATGTCATTCAAACTTTGTATAAGTCATCTTTGGGGAAAGGGAATTCAGATTTGTTCCAATGAAGGGGCTCGGCCACCAGGGGAACCACTTAGCGGGCCAAAAGGTGGGGGTATGTCAAAACTTCAAAAATCTTCTTCAAATAAACAAGAAGGCCTAGAGCTTAATGTGTTTGTACGTAGTAACAGTACACGAATCGTAGCCACTCAATAGGTAACCTTTGGGTTTTGAATAGATTGGCTCCGAGATCAAGTGTTATGTAAAAGCGTTGTATTTTTAGTTTCTAAATGTATGTGCAAATAATTGTTGTTTAGTTTTTGTTAGTCTTTTATATTTTACATTCTTTTAGTTGATTTCAAGTAGCGTGTTTAGTTTAAGCACAGATAGTGCTTAGTTTGTTATTTGTATATATTGCCCGAACCCTCGAATCCTGATATTTCAGTACGGACCAAGATGGTCTTATAGGACCATAGCCTGTACACGTTACAAAATTGGTGGCAGCAGTGAGATTCGAGGCATCGGGTAATTTTATTTTATGCAATTCATAGTTGATTTTGTCATAGGTTTTTAACTGATTGGATTTTGCCCTGAAAAGTTTGCTTGAGTCATATCGGTTTTATTTCATAACTTACAGTAGTTTTTAAAATGGATTATACAAATACACCTGATATTGACTTTATACAACTTGGTAGAAAAGTAGACGAATTACGTGAGAGGCCTATCATAATGCTTGAGCAGACTAGACTAAAAAAGTCAATGGCAGAAAGCCAAGGACTTACGGAAAAAACTCACTTCTACGCCATACGCTGACATGACGACTAGAACCAAAGACTCGGGGTTTTCAGAGTCACGAAAGGAAAGAAAACTGCCTTGGGTACCTAAAAGTTCTATAATAAGTAGTAATGGTTAGTTTTTAAGCTCCCCGATTTTGGTACCAGCTGTGTCAAAACCAGCTTTTAAGGCTAAGGTCATTGATCAGACACCAATGCGATTGTTTGAACCAGACAACATTCTAAACGAAATCCAATCCTCACAACCAATGAAGGCGATAAAACCTTAAGACTTTAAAGCTAATCAAACCATCCCACTGTCTGTACCTAAAGACACATCTCCTGCAAAAAGATATGTAAACTTCATTAAACCGGCTACGTTTGATGGCTCAGGTCCATGGTTGGATTATAAAACACATTTTAATGCTTGTGATGAGATAAACAAATGGACAGAACGAGAAAGGGGTCTCTGTATGGCTGTATCATTAAGAGGTCAAGCTCAAGCGGTCTTGGGAAAAACGCCTGGGGTTCTAATGACTATGATTTTCTTATAACACATTTAGAGAAACGTTTTGCTCCCTCTTACCAAACCGAATTTTACCGGGCACAGCTCAGATATACAGTAGGCGATAAAAAGCGTCTGAATCTTTGCCTGAACAAGGGCAAGATATACGCAAGCTTACTTACCTTGCCTACCCTACGGCTCCAAATGACGTGAAGGAAATACTTTCTAAGGAGCGGTTTATTTAATGCATGAATTAGTTCAGACATAGGATTGAAGGTTAAAAAAGCGCGCCCAGTCAATCTAAATGATGCAGTTCGACATGCTGTAGAACTGGAAGCATTTTAGAGGGCAGATCATAAACATATTGAGTCTCAGGGCTATCTTAGAGCAACAGTTAACACTGGTTCTGCTACATCTGATGCCAGAATAGAAGAGATCACTTCAACATTATCCTCTCTTCATACAGCAATTAAAGACATCCAACAGCAAATGAGTTTCACAAAGACCAAGTTATAGTAGGAAGAATTCTTGGAATGATTGAAACAGTAGTGATAGGGACCGAGGGAATGCTAAAGCAAGAACATGGCGCAGAACTGAAGAAAATGTTTCTAAACCTAGACAAGGAAATCGTAAATGCTATGAATGTGGTCAGACGAACACCTGAGAAACAGATGTCCAAAACTACATAGAGATGACGTTTTAGTTTTACACCCAAATAGTAAAAAGAAGTTGCCAACAAGTTGATATACCAGCAAGGTATGAGATTGTTGTTGCTGGTCTGGTTTGTACCAATAAAAATGGGAAGATTAAAAATAGGTTAAACATTTTAGAGCCCATTGAGTTTGTAAAGTCTTATAAAGGCCTTCTCGCTAGAGCATTGGTACAAGGACAGGAACGAGTACCTATTCGGTTAATGAATCTGTCTTAGGAAGTCCAGTTGTGACCATTCACCAAAGCAGTATTAAGGTCAAAGAGCGACATGGTTCCGTCCCAGATCATGTTAAGGATTTGTACGAAAGAACAGTTAAAGATTAGACAGATCAACAAGAGTCTTAGGTCAAAAACCTGTTAATAAAATATTCATCAGTGTTCTTCAAATCTGATGGGGACATTAGACAGAACAGGGATACTAAAACACAAAATCAATACTGCAGATGTACAGCCCATCGAACAGCCTTTAAGGCGTACGCCGTTTCATATTAACAAAGAAGTTGATGACCATACAGACAAAATGTTACAGAGAGATGTGATTTCTCCGTCAAATAGTCCATGGGCTAGTGGAATAGTCTTGGTTAAAAAGAAGGACAGGTCAACAAGATTCTGCATCGACTACCGTCGTTTAAACGACGTAACCACCATAGACGCATATCCTCTCCCACGTGTGGATGAATCTATAGCCGGGTCAAAATGGTCCTCAACTTTAGATTTAAACTCAGGCTATTGGCAAGTTGAGATTGATCCCATGACAAACCCAAAACAGCCTAGGGAACTCGGCGGGGATTGTTTGAATTCAACGTTTTACCATTTGGTCTTTGCATTGTCCCGGCCCTTTTTGAAAGGCTAATGGAAACAATGTTAGCTGGTCTTCACTGTCTTATTTATCTAGACAACGTGATAGTCATTGAAAAATGGTTTGACGAAATGATAAATGATGGAAAACTAAACAAAAATATTTGAAAGATTGAGAGATCACGGTTTAAACTCAAAGCCAGCAAGTGTCATCTATTTTCTAAAAAGGTAGAGTAATTAGGGCGTGTGATTTCGGAGCATGGAGTGGCCACAGATCCAAAAAAGATAGAAGCAGTCAGAAATTGGCCGGTACCAAATAATCTGCACGAAGTCGGATCTTTTCTTGGTTTCTGTAGCTATTATAGAAAATTTATTGAAAAATTTGCAGCTAGAGCCAAGCCCCTGCACCGTCTGACAGGGAAGGCAAACGACGTTTCATTGGAACAATGAATGCAATGAAGCGCTCCTGCAATTGAAAAAAGCGTTGGACTAGAGCCCCAATCCTTGCCCACCCAGATTTTTCAAAAAGGTTAATATTGGATACCGATGCTTCAGACACAGCTATTGGAGCAGTGCTTTCTCAAGAAATCGATGGGAAATAGAAGGTGATTGCTTATGCCAGCAGAAATTCAAGGAAAACAGAAAGGAAGTATTGTGTCACAGCGAAAGAACTTTTAGCTATTGTCAACTTTGTGAAGTACTTTCGACATTACTTGTATGGAAAACAGTTCACCTTGCGTACTGATCACAACTCCTTGAAATGGTTGATGCAGTTTAAAAACCAGATAGCAAGGTGGCTTCAGTCTTTGTCTTCTTATGACATGAAGATAGAGCATCGACCTTGGAAACTGCATCGTAATGCTGATGGTGTAAGTCGCCTACCATGAAGACAATGTGGATTTGGATGATGACGAGGAACTCTGTTCGCCTGTATTTAGTGACTAAGACACGTACAAGGGCAGAGGAAAATGTGACTACTATCAAAACCGTACAGGAATCTGATGAAGATATTGTTGAAGTTAAGTCTTGGATTGAAGCAGGAAAACGACCAAAAAGTTCATACGTTCCAACAGGGAGTTCTTTCTTAAAGTCCCTATGGAGTCAATGGAGCCGGCTGGTTCTTGACGATGATATTTTATGTAGGAAATAGAACGTCTTGGGAACAGACATAATAAATCTTCAGGCAATAGTACCATTGTCAGAAAGGAGGATGATCCTTACTCGTTGTCATGATATCAGGTCTTCTGGACACTTAGGTGTTAAAAAACACTAGGATTCATCTAAGGTATTATTGGCCTGGGCTCCAAAACAACGTGAGAACTTACATGCTGGATGTGAGGCTTGCAGTTAGCGAAAAAGTCCACAGAAAATCAAAAGAACACCAATGCAAATAGTAAGGACTGGTTCTCCAATGGAAAGATCGGCAACCGATAGTTTAGGGCCACTTCCAGTAACAGAGAATACAAACAAATACATGCTGGTCGTCCCAGATTATTTCACTAAAAGAACTGAGAGTTATGCGATGCCTAATATTTTGAGTTCCACGAGTAATTCATTCCTACCAAGGGAGACAATTTGAGGGACATCTCTTTCATGAAATGTGTAAGTTGATGGAGATTGAAAAGACCTGTGCGACACCATAGCATCCTCAATCAGATGGCATGGTTGAGAGATTCAATAGGACTTTGCTTGTAATGTTGAGCACCTATGTCCAAGAATATCACCGGGATTGGGACGAACATCTTCCTAATGTAATGATGGCATATAGGTCTTCAGAGCAAGAGACCACACGTGTTACTCATAATATGCTAATGCTAGGTCGAGAGGTGTCAGCACCCTTTGACATGATGTATGAAATGCCATCAAGCATTAAAAACATCCCTGTGAATGAATGGGTTGGAAGCTTCGCGAGAATCTTGAAGATGTTCATAGCTTTGTTAAAAAGTAAATCAAAAAGCCAAGACGATATTTTAGGGCCGTTTGTCCATGGACATTGGCTAGAAAACGTTGGACGCACACAGAAAAATGAATTAAAAATACATTTATTAACTAAAAATGGAAACATCACGAACTTCTATTAAAAAAACTAGAAGCGAAACCAGGTGCTCGCGATATGGTGGGCGTTTCTTCTGGTGATGAAGGACAAAAACCACAACCCAACAATACTATAAAAGTGTATAAATACCAGTTACATACTCGAACAAAAATGACTTTTGATTCTGATAAGATTCGAGGAATGTAGAACTACGACAATCGAAACATCTGGTCCCATTAGAGAAAATTAACAATCTTTATTTATAAATTGTACATTTCACACGTTGCAGACATAAAGGTCATTGATTTAAATACCAAACACCATTGTGGTGAAACGTTATTAATAGCGGTATGTTGTTGTGCTGCAAGGTGTTTTCAAAATTACAACGACCATGAGTTTATTGCCTTTATACTGAAGTCATTTATGAAAAACCGTTAATCAAAACTAATTTTTTGCCGCAAGAAATATTTCTAACTTATCACATTTTATTGTGAAAGGTTAAAAACCAACGGGTGATTGACATCTAGCGTGTGCCACTGTTGGTGTCATCACAAAAGAGAACGTACTAACGATGAAATCATCGCATACACAAAGACGTCATCGACTCAACAGACAAAACAATGACTAATTACAATATAGTTTGTAAGAGGAGACAAACTAATTACAGCATATTGATTTCAATATATACCAAGGACAATGCTGTTTGCAGATAAAAATGAAAACATAATCTCTCTCTCTCTCTCTCTCTCTCTCTCTCTGTCTCTCTCTGTCTCCGAACCAAATTAAGACTGAAAATAATATGACTTGTTGCCATTATCTCATAATTTTAAGGATGATATATACAAAATATTAATGTTGCAATAACAAAATGCTGAAAAAATTCTAGATCGAATAGGATATAAATGTGCTTACTTTTAGATACCTGTAGGCACTGTGCTTGAAATCTTATCTCGGTAGGGAGGATGATCCAGGCAGTTATGGTTTAACAAATTAGACAAAGATTTGCAAGTCCTTGGGAAGGGAAGCTAAGTTTGTGGCCCCGTGAGCAGGGAATATTAACCCCAATTAGAATGTCACTGACAACGAATCTACTAAAATAGTTAATCGAAAAAACAAAACGATATTTTAAGGCCGTAAATCCTTGGACATTGGCAAACAATAAAAAAACGTTGGACGCACACAGAAAAATGAACCAAATATACATTAATTAACTAAAAATGGAAATATCACGAACTTCTATCAAAAAAACTAGAAGCGAAACCAGGTGCTCGCGATATGGTAAGCGTTTCTGCCATACATGTGTCACCCGCCGCGCTGCCTCCGTGTCATTCCGGTGTATGGTAACTTTTTCCACCGTAAGACAGCATACTGAGTGTGTAATGAACAGACAGAAAACTTTATGACATGTATGCTAAATAATACAAATCTTTCTGATGTTATACTTTGGAATGTTTAGCATATTGTCTTGTTAGGAGTGTATGTTTGCACGTATTAAATTGTTGAATGTTGAAAATTTATTAAAGTTTTAAAAAAGAAGTATTAATTGAAAGGATGAAAAATGGTGTTAAACTACCTTGAAAAGACATTTATCAAACGAGTGAGAATTTTAAATTTTTTTGGATGCATAAATTATGCACAGATTTACTTTGCCATGAAAAGGTAAGAAACAAAAGTGAAATCAAATGACAAAAAAAAACCAGTTATTAGAAAAAAAGTGCTAAATAATTACGCAATGAGATTTTTAAGGCAAAACCTTTTCGTTTAATTTATAGAAATTTCAAACGTTGTTGCTTGACATGTAGTCAATGTGTAACACGCAAGTCTTTAAATAATAAGACCGAAAAACCAATACAATGCAATTACGATGAACAATGCAAATGGAAAGACAGTCTACGGATATCCTTCGTCCTGTACCAAATACTCGGAAAGGTATTTTTTTTTATCTTTTAGTGGTAACATACTTTTATACATAAGGGTGGTATTAGATGCTATCTCAATGAAAACTCAGAAACCTGCTGCTATTTCCACATTAATTGACCGTGTAACATCAGCGCGAGACATAAATGATTTCCCGGAAAATAGGATAGTTCCACTTTCACTGATTACCAATTGTCATCGTCGTATAACGTATCAAGTTATACAAACATACAGCGATGAAACACTTATACAATGAATTTCACATAAACAACAATAAAAAAAAAATAAAAAAAAGACCAATTAAATTAATGTTAGTCTTAAAATTCACGGACGTCTAACAGAAAATATGAGTAAACTTGGTTGAAGTGTATTTCAGCATCTGCACTATATTATGTCATTACTGCGTCGTACTCGTTATTTAAAACCACGTTTGACTTACAAGTATTTACATCACCAGAAATATCTAAATATTCAGCAAATACTAAAAACAATAATATCCGTATGTGACTACAGATAACCCAAGTTTCGTAACACCACATTGCATGTACTGTACACAAATCTAAACGAGAGTCATGGAATGCATATTTAATAAAGTCTTGTGAGAGTTAGTCATATAGTTGAGACAGTTTTTGTAGTGAATTATTTGGAAAAAATAGGGTATTCAGAATAAAAGATATTGACAAACAAACAATAGCAACATCCAAAAGTCATCCACAGAATGAACTTGCAAGGAGTGAAGGACATTTAAAAACATGACGTTAAACCCGCCAAATGAGTGAAGGACATTTAAACATGACGTTTAACCCGCCAAATGAGTGAAGGGCATTTAAACATGACGTTAAACCCGCCAAATGAGTGAAAGGCATTTAAAACATGACGTTAAACCCGCCAAATGAGTGAAGGGAATTTGAACATGACTTTAAACCCGCCAAATGAGTGAAGGGCATTTAAACATGACGTTAACCCCGCCCAATGAGTGACGGGCATTTAGACGTGACGTTAAACCTGCCAAATGAGTGAAGGGCATTTAAACATGACGTTAAACCCGCCCAATGAGTGAAGGGCATTTAAACATGACGTTAAACCTGCCAAATGAGTGAAGGGCATTTAAACATGACATTAAACCCGCCAAATGAGTAAAAGGCATTAAAACATGACGTTAAACCTGCCAAATGAGTGAGGGCATTCAAACATGACGCTAAACCCGCCCAATGAGTGAAGGGCATTTAGACATGACGTTAAACCCGCCATATGAGTGAAGGGCATTTAAACATGACGTTAAACCCGCCAAATGAGTGAAGGGCATTTAAACATGACGTTAAACCCGCCAAATGAGTGAAGGGTATTTAAACATGACGTTAAACCTGCCAAATGAGTCAAGGGCATTTAAACAAGACGTTAAACCTGCCAAATGAGTGAAGGGCATTTGAATATGACGTTAAACCACGGTAGGGAGGTTTGCGTGTCTCGGTGACCTGGAGAGCTATGCTGGCGGGAACTTGTGTTTCTGGTAGGGTCACCCAAGTCAGAAAGGTTGAAAGGTAGAGACCAGACAAAGATCTGCACGTCCTTCGGAGGGGACGCTAAGCTGGCGGTCCCGTGTACAGGGATTTTTAACCCCCTGGCACGATAAAGATCCCCATGTAAAGTTCGATAAGAGTAGGCGAAAAAGCCGTTGCATGGGCTCAACCTTCTTTCTGAACTATCTCTATTCCTTTCGTTTCCTGTTCCTATCACCGCTTCTCTTCCTGTCCTATCCTGTGGTTTTTCTCCTTTGGTCTTTTGTCGCAATATCGGTGAAATATTCTGGACTTGACGTTAAACCCTAATAAAACAAACAAACCATCAAATGAGTGAAGGGACATCGCTCATGACCCAAAACAATAGTACGGATCAGCCATCATCAATGGACTCGAAGAGGGAAATTGATTTAGAATAGACAACAACTAGATAAATCAAAGCTTAGACGACACAATGAAATAAAATGAAGGATTAAAATTCCAGCAATAGTCAGTTTCTGAACTAAAATTGATGTGCATTATTATTGTGTTTATAAATGGTAGATGTTAAGATCAGTGACTACATAAATGTAGATCTCTTAACACAGGCCCATACGCCTAAATACTCAACCCGAGACTGACGAGTATGAAACCATTGTCTAACATATAGCATTTATACATACCTGTTTGTGTCTAACATTTGAACCAAACAACAAATACAAAACACACTGAAAAAAGCACCCTTAAAGCATTTCATTCTGACGCTTATTACGAAGCCTTACTATTGTAGAGGTATCTTTTTCGGGTTCATCGCACTCAAAAGAGGTGGTCCTATTGCATACCCAATGGCAACACAAAACACAAGTGTAAATGAGCATCTCACAAGGATGTTAATTGTAAAATTTTCTAACCTAGCGTCAATATCGTAGAAGTAATATTTCAAGGTTCAGCTCAGTGTACAGCTATACTGAATTTGACCACCCGCATTCTGCCAAAGCAATGTCACATTAAACATCTTTAGTTGATAATCGTTCGAACGTGTGTCATTATGGGCAATGCTTATGACGTGTCAAGGCGTCAAACGGCAACTATAGTTAAATCAATTTTGTGAAAGATAAAACACGTTTGAAGACGTTATAAGGTGAGCGAACCAAGACCCATGGGACAACTTGTTGGCTCTTGCCATTTGCTTATAGGGCTAGCTGACGCATCACATAACCACGTAACAGATTTGTTTTTCTGAACCGTGTTATTTGTTGCTAAGTCTGGAGAATATAATGCAAATGTGTAAACGATGCGTAGTATCGATTAAGATTGAACCGTAAAATGTGAGACATCTATTGATTAATAAAACCCATTCATTTCTTCAAATTAAATCAAAGTAATCATAAAAGGAGTACAATTATCTTTGTGAATCCCTCTGTGGTCTCATCGATTACCGATTAAATCTATTGATAGCAAAAAAAACGTTTTCGTTTAATATATGGTTCTGGTGCAGTAATTGTCTATGGTAAAATATATGCTAAAGGGAAACATTCCGTATAAGTCTTGGTCATCGTGGGTAGAGAGCTTTAGTTGAAATGAAGACTAATATTCTCAGTCAACATCGGAAGGAAGAGAGCTTTAGTTGAAATAAAGACTAATATTCTCAGTCAACATAGGAAGGAAGAGAGCTTTAGTTGAAATAAAGACTAATATTCTCAGTCAACATAGGAAGAGAGCTTTAGTTGAAATAAAGACTAATATTCTCAGTCAACATAGGAAGGAAGAGAGCTTTAGTTGAAATAA
>JAUMGZ010236410.1:0-10822 GCA_032359645.1 Pododesmus macrochisma | reverse complement strand
ACTGAAATATCACACCACAGACAAATTGACATGATACTTCACTCGGTCACATTATCCTGACACCGAGCCAACCAGTCCTTTTCCTGCGACAACAACAGCCGAACAAAATGCACTGGTATATATGTTTTTAAGACGAGGTATTTCTTGCTCGTAACTTAATGCTTCCACAATAATTCACGTGAACCCGAGTTGCGTGCAGGAAAAACAAATAACATCGTATCAAAACAAGGAGCTCCCGTCGAGAAACAAAAGACTGCTAACTAATATGGCTGCTTAGGCCTTACGCCATTGTGTCGCCTCTAATTCACGAAACAAATACGGTGCATTGTTAAAGGCAAAAAGTTACCGAGTTTTGAATGGCTAAGTTGGTAATTAACAGGAAACTTTATATTCAGGGGAACCTAATAAATTATTTACGATCAGGCAAAAACGCCAATACTTATCTTAATATTGCGAAGCTTGACTGCTTTTCTGTGAGAAAACAATACGTTTTATCTCAACCTTTTGAAATAGGCGGTCTAAAGTGGGCGTGTCGGAATTCAAATAATCGTCATTATTAACATGACACACATTTTAATTAACATAACATATCCATATACATTTCTTTTGCACGGTTTGCTTCTTTTCTTTCTAATTAAATCAGTACTGTGCAATTCAATAACTACGGAGATATAAAATTGACACCGTCAAACATATCATTATCGCCGTACAGTATAAACAGAAAATGGTCACATGGCGTAATGTATGATTATTACTTTATATTCTCTCTTGTATTTTACTTCAACAGCTGTAGTTTTATTTTGTTAGAGAAAAGTAGGATTATTCGCAAAATAAATATATCAAACAACCTTCCTAATAGAGTTTCAAATGCAGATTTAATGCATTGCCTTTGAAATCATCTCCGCTTGCGACTAAATTATTACATTTACGTGTTTTGAGATTTACTTTATTACAATTTAAAGACGTTTAGAATTAATCAACTGGGAACACTTGACATATTGCGACTCTTGGTAAATAAATAAATTTTTATTAAACCATGCAAAAGTGCGTAATTGACAGAAATAAAGAGAATTCGAGAAATATTTACACATATAAATATGTAAAGAATAAGTGTAAACAATTTGTAAAATAAGCATGTATATTGTATATATAATAATATATTGTGTAGGTTAAAATTATACTTCACAATAACGAAAAGAATAAACAAAACAAAAGCTATATATATGTGGCTAAATATTACCACTATGAAAAAACAAATAATTAAAACAACTTGTAAAATTTCATGATTAGTTGTCAATGCGGACTGACTAAGAACGATCAAAAATACTAAACGAGGTGCTGTGACTAATTTGATAAATTTGACATTATTCTTCTTACTTTCTGGTATTTATTTTTTCTAATATTCTGTCCCTTCGTTAAACGCATACGCACGAACAAAAAATTAAACTGAATAAAACAGAAAAATACGGGAAAAATAGGAACATAAACTTTTCAACAAAAACAAAAAAACTCATAAGATGAAAACTTAATTTTACAAATAACTTGAAAATCCTAGAATTGGCAATTAAAATATAAAACAAAATTGTGAATCGTATAATGAATTTTTTTTTTTTAAAAAGTTAATATATAATTATAAAATATATGGAAATGATATATAATTAAAATTATAACATCAAGTTATAGAAAACCTCAGAAATATGCTTAAATATAGAAATAAGTATGGAATTAAATATATAACTTATATTTATTATAGAAAACCTAAAAATATACTTTAATACAGAAATGAGATACATATGTACATGTTATCATATTAATAACATAAACGCATGGTATACATCCAGAGAAATGCTCTTGAATATAAATGATACAAATATAATTAAATATATAACTTTAAGTTAACACAGAAAACCTAAGAAATGACCCTAATATAGAAATGATACAAATATAATTAAATATATAGTACTGCATTATCATAGACAAACATATACACTGGTCAAATAAATGTTCGTAATATCTACATAATGATACATACAAACACATATATAAATATGAATACCGAGGCACAATACTACACTGCCGTCAACAGCAACACAATCACAAGTAATATCACTTTAAACTTAAAACACACGTACAACATTCAGGTAAACTATGTCAAAACTTAACACATTCAGGTAAACTATGTCAAAACTTAATCACACCTGTATAGCCTGGATGCCTACTTAAACTGACGATGTATTGCCTGGTTACAGCTAGTGAGACCTATAATATTATAACCTCCAATGTTTTACGAGTTCACGCTAGGTACAGGATAGTCTTGTTAGGAAGTCACAATGCCATGTATAAATCTTATTATATTTTCGGGTAGGTAGGAGAAATATGATGCAACATTTTTAAATTAAAGAAGACGAATTAAACGTGAACTGTAACACGAGCATGATGTAAGTTTTGTAATTATTTCTTAACCATTTACATGTATATATATCACGAACGAATTAAGGAATCTAACAAACACATCATTTTACTATGTTAAAGCTGATTTTCATATTTTCAGAATAGTTTTCTAATAGTTTAAAATGACTATTATCTTAGTAAAATTTATCAAAAGTAGTTATGCGTTTAAATAAGTTTTCTGGATAAGGACTGAGGTCCGAAACAGCTATTCAGTAGAATACGTTGAAACATTCCTACTTTGATTATACGTGTACAGCTGGTTTATGAACTGTGGCCCCTTTTTAAACTAGATTTGGGCTGGGGATATGCAAGGCTGTTCCTTTCACACATCTTTTGGTTCCTAGGTCAATTTTACCCTGGATCTATTCTGCCCTCACACCTTTTGCTCTTGATAGACATTTTATCACTTGACTTTGGAAGTAGACATCATGTACTTTTTGGAAGATCTCGTTGTCGCAGATTATTTACTTTACTCTCTTATATTCATAAACAACTCATTTTTACCATTGAGCCAACGTACACAAAGTGGATGTGACATTCTCGCTTCAGTAGCTACTAAAACATTGAAATATAGAGACACGGATACCTAGATGTGTAATAGGGGGATGTAACCAGACTAATATCGCAGCTCACTTTAAGTTATAATGTATGAACTATCATTCAAACCACACCAGGCTTATATAACCATGAGTGGTGTCATATGTAACGGAAGTATACACTTATTTCATGGGTGTTTTGGGAACAGTCAAACTATTGTCCCGTGGTATAAGGCCGACGGGAAGTCCTGTCTTAGCGGCCTCGGACGACAGTTCCCCAGGACTTACCTTATACCAAGAGACAATATTGTGACTGTTCTCCAAACACCCATGGAATAACTGTTTTGTTACCTAATAATATAGTTAATCTAATAATTCAGGGAATGCTAACAAACACTTTAAACACGAAATGGCTTTGCATTTATTCCATTTGACAAATTAAAAAAAAGAAATAGAAAACGCTTGTACACGCAATAGGGAAATCTATTGCGCACTGAACTCGCGCAGCAGTGAAACGGTTCATCGGGTAGGTGTGAAACAGTTAACTGATACCCATCCGTCCAAAAACTGTCCAAAATAAGAAAAAAAATCCGGAAAACAGTTCAAAATGAGACATATATGTTCATATAAGAGATTAGGTTATAACGTATCTTTGTACCTTTGAACTGTCTCCCACCACGTCTTTCCCGTAAGCTTACTTTGATTCAAGGGACATACGCTTTTTACTTGGAACTAAAGACTAATGATTTTCAATATTAAGAAATCGCAGAGGCTCAAGAGGGAAGCATCTCTTCTGCTATCTTGGACATAATTTCATCAACGATTTGCAGCCAAAAGATAACATAAATGACAAACTAAGACTCTGCGTAGTTAGGAGCCATCTGCTTGTCGCATCTTGAAGCTCCTGTCAATGAAGGATATTCCATTACGCGTGTATAATATTTCATCTAAAATAATAGTCTAAGTATTTTAGATATTTGGATTTTATTATCGTAAATCAACTCCGAGAGTCGAGATGAATTTGGCTATCTTTCCACGACAATACGTTACATTTAATGTGTAGTGAAGCCATTTGTCGTCAGCAAATATCGAAGGACGGATCAGGGTTAATCCGGAGAAACGAACATTACCCATAACATTGCTATCTTCCCCATCGTCGACAGGCCATAATGGAGCTCATTTGCATAAGGAAACACACAAGACAATCAAATACGCTGCACGCTTTGTTTAACCGCGTAATTGAAGTGATATTCACTAAGAAAACGGCGCGACATCAACGTCGAAACTAATTAAATTTGAATTAATCAACAAAACACGAACTCGACGAATTATTCAAAGCGATCGGACTTGTGTTCGAGTTGATGGAAGTGCTTCTTGCAGCTTTGACATATGTAATTCTTCCGCAATCATGTTACTGCATCAGTCGTTCCGAGAGTCTGATGTGGAAAGCTTCCGTTTGCATGAAATCAGGATGTCACAATTTTAGGAATTTCTTTGACTGACATTACCGTACATGTCACATCGACAAATGCCAGAAAATCCGTTCCCCGTACGGTGCAATGATGTGAAGTGAACATGCTCTCCAAGTCATGAATAATTTTCTATTACATAAAGGTTAAGTACACATGCCGTTCTACGAATTTTTGGGCTGACAGAATATTCGATAAGAAACAATTGGTAAGTTATTCACAACACTTTACTGTCATAGAAATTACACAGAGCTACGCAAACATGCAGCATTTCTCTCGGGTTGTATATGTCTGTATGCTGCTGATAAGTCTATCGATTCAAATTAATCAAATACACTTAAACACATATTTCGCGAGTAATTGAAAAGCTGATTTTGTATTGGTTATTTATAAAACAACAACAACAACAACAACAACAACAACAACAACAACAACAACAACAACAACAACAACAACAACAACAACAACAACATCAAAAGTATTCATTTTATGTCACATCATCTAATTATAGTGCTATTATAAATAATTCGTTTTATTGAAGTAATTTCTCTCATAGTACCCGAGTATGTATGTAACTTTAAGTATGGACATACCTATTTGTACATGCTCACCCAGTCCATTGTCAAATGTGAAATTGAAACAAATGTTCGTTTTCGTAAATTGTAAAACAGATATCAAATACTTCTAAAATAAATGAAAATTTGACAGGGGTCAAAAGTTGGTAAGTCCAAAAGTACTTAAACAGAGGGGCCAAGGTTAGTAGTTAAATAGAGGGGCTAAGGTCGTTAAACAGAGGGACTAAGGTAGTTCAACAGAGGGGATAAGGTCGTTAAACAGAGGGACTTAGGTCGTTAAACAGAGGGGCTAAGGTGAGTAGTTAAATAGAGGGGCTAAGGTCGTTAAACAGAGGAGCTAAGGTAGTTAAACAGAGGGGCTAAGGTAGTTAAAAAGAGGGGCTAAGGTCGTTGAACAGAGGGGTAAAGGTCGTTAAACAGAGGGGCTAAGGAAGTTAAACAGAGGGGCTAAGGTAGTTAAACAGAGGGACTAAGGTAGTTAAACAGTTAAACAGAGGGGCTAAGGTAGTTAAACAGATAGGCTAAGGTCGTTAAACAGAGGGGCTCAGGTCGTTAAACAGAGGGGCTAAGGTAGTTAAACGTTTTGACTGCGCGCATATTAAAAATAAAAATTGCGAGACAATTTTATAGCATTGTTGGGGTGAGGTTTTTGGCCTTCATAACCATCGTGTTTTTTACCTTCCATCCCCTTTTTTGCTCTGTACCTTTGATTTACCGAGGGCTTGTTCTTTCTTAATTCATTTTCCCTAAAGCGTTCATTAATGACGCTGCTTGAGTTAAACCTAGAATTTGAGAACGAGGGTGTCTCACAGAGAGTATTGTCTCCTTCCCAATATAGATATTATACATTGATTGGAGGCATGTTTCAGTTTGCATTTTTGTAACATTATTTGGTGTATAATCCAAATCATACCGTATAAACCGTCTCTATTACTCTGTTACATAAACCATCTGGAGTTGGTTAAACCTCACTTTGAAATAGAACATGCTCTACTCCGCAAACTTTAATTTATAAACCTTGGTCAGTTTGACCAATCAGAGGCCTGATATGTCATGATACATGATCATGTCACTTTCTGGCGGGAATTACGCACATGTGTCAACAGCTGTGTTGTATAAACTTTGATTAACCGTGCGAACAATCAAGGTTTATAAACCAAAGGTTGTATAAACAAAGGGTATATACCTTGATTTACCATGTGAACGGGCATTAGGGAAGTCCTCAGTATCTTTTACAGTTGCAAGTTTGACCCTTAACCCTTGACCCAAATGCTCACCTATAAAAGTCGCTGGCTACTTTATATTTTTAAGAAAAAACTTGTCGATTTCAGTAAAAGAAAACAAAACCTCGTTTGAACTCGTAGATACGTGATGACATGCATTTGTATGTGTCATGTGCTATTGAATACTTCATCTAATGCGTGCTCATTTATTTAAACGTTTTTAATAGCAAATAATTTGTATTGTATTTTGTTTGTTTGTTTGTTTGTTTGTTTGTGTCAAGGGCTTATTGTCTGATCAACAGCTAAGGTCATTTTCGGGCGTGTGAGTTTTACTGGTGGGGCAAACCGGAGTACCCGGAGTAAACCACCGACCTACGGCAAATGACTGGCAACTTTCTCACACTAGGCCGCCCCGGACGGGAATCGAACCTAGGAGGTGAAAGGGTCTTATGATTACAATTCGGCGACTTTAACCACTAGGCCACCGCGGCCCCAATTTGTATTGTAAATATGATAAGTAAAACTTTATTTTTAGTACAATGTACTCCCCTTAAAAGAAAATTTTACTTTGTGACCACTAAATGTTCTTACGACAATTAAAAACATGAAATATAGATATTTTTCTAATAAATAATCAAACGTTTACCCGTGTGTTTTTCCGGTACATTAAACTCGTTAATTCAGGCCCCTTCATCTCTGGTTGCTCTACTATATGTCATATAAATGAATTCTGAAGATGTTGGAGTGTAACTAACTATACACCATGACAATTACACGTACTTATTAATTCCCACCACTGACGAGATAATACCCCCTCCCCTGACAACAGCAGAGTTATTAATTCAGTGAGGTTATTTGCATGTAGAGAATTATATCCAAGGCTCGCAGATCATACAGATAATGCCATGGAATCCCTCAACGTTACGTACAACCAATTTGAACAATGTTAAGTCATTATAATTCTATAGCTGATGTGTGGATGAATATGGTTTGTGCCAATCGAAGATACGAATATTAAATACTTTCTGTTTTGTAGTCAGAACACATATTGTGTGTTTGCCTGTTTTAGGTATTTTATCAAATATTTCCTAGTTTAACCACATTTGGCGCCGGTCTTGTGACGAATAGCTAAGTTGTGCAACAGTCAAAAGCTTGATTTTTAACACTTATTTAAAGTGAATAATTATTTTTTTTGAAACTGCAATTGAAATAAACTTACCCTCGAGGTTAAGTTTTCGTATTGTTTATATTTTATTTAGCTCAATTACTGTTGGTAAATAGTTTTTTTATTACATACATTGTTTTTGCAGTATTGCTCTCTTTAAAACGCACATTCACTTAGAATACAGTTTACTTCTATTGCTGAAAAAGCATTGTTCGAAACGTCAGAGTTGTACGCCCGTGCTGTATTAGAATTTAATATTAGAGTTTTCAATCATACCGAAGTTCTTATCTTTTTAGAAGTTGTTATCTTTTTAGAAGTTGTTACCTTCTTAGAAGTTGTTACCGTTTTAGAAGTTGTTACCTTCTTAGAAGTTGTTACCTTTTTAGAAGTTGTTACCTTTTTAGAAATTGTTATCTTTTTAGAAGTTGTTATCTGTTTAGAAGTTGTTATATTTTTAGAAGTTGTAACCTTCTTAGAAGTTGTTACCTTTTTAGAAGTTGTTATCTTTTTAGAAGTTGTTACATTTTTAGAAGTTGTTATTTTTTTAGAAGTTGTTATCTTTTTAGAAGTTGTTACCTTTTTAGAAGTTGTTATCTTTTTAGAAGTTGTTATCTTTTAAAGTTGTTACTTTTTTAGAAGTTGTTATCTTTTTAGAAGTTGTTACCTTTTTATAAGTTGTTATCTTTTTGGAAGTTGTTAATAATTATGTGTTGTTCATTAAACCCTCGTAAATTTAAGTAGTCACGTGAACAATTTAAAATACAAATTTCGGTACTTTGACCATTTTTAAAGAATTTTTAGCGTCGTGATGCCATACAATTTACAGAAAAATCAAAATCACTCACATACTTTAGAAATAACAAATGTACAAATTTGTGAGAACAATTTCTCCCTTTTTAAATCCTTTATTCTTCAGAATGCCACAGAAAGTAATTAGTGTTAAGTCGATAAACATTGTAAGGGTGGTCGAATTCCACGTTACCAGCGTATTGAAGAACAGCGTTAGTGCGTCGGGTAATCAGTCAGCGTGGCTGCACAATTTGGACACGGAAACGTGCACTCTGTAATGATGCTAAAGACAAACAAATTGTCAAAGTCTTAAGAGCATGCATCTTGTTTGACATTTTGCCCTGTTTTCAACCTCTTAGCTGAAATATTGTTTAATCTTGATACATGTAAACCTGGATGCACCATAAGTGTCCTGTAATTATATCTTTGATATGTTTTGAGTGTGAGCGGAGATAGGGATGCATTGTATTATGGAGGGTGATACTAGGTACGGGCTCGTCCCTTGATCAATCCATTTGCCGGTAACATGATCCGAGTTTTATCACCCGACCCCGACGCAAACCTTTGAGCTTTCTTCCAAAGGCTTTAGCAAAAGGCAATGTGATTCGAAGGAATTTTTTCAAGAACGTGTTTTATTTTGATCCCATGCTAGTGAACCATTGGCGGAGACTTTTAAAGATTTACAGAGCGGCCGAGCATAGGAATTGAGAAGTGGATAGTACCGGACGACCTCGTCTAAGGCCGGGTTAGACATTCACCCATGGTTTGGACGTAATTCCATGACCACAGCTACTAAACACCCTTGTATATTTGCACCGATAGAATTTGATCTAAATGATACTGTTAAAGTCTGTTGTTAGATCATGGCGATGAGGCGATCTTGTTCACACGACCATGGGGTATTCAGTTCAGCACTGCTGATATCGCAGAATTGAAGGAATTCCCTGACAATGGCAATAAAGATAAATTAGTATATATGGTTACCAGAAGATAAAGAAATTAAATAATAAATAATTATAGGTTGCCTTATCAATTAAATACTGCGATAAGGTTAGTAGAATTTAACAGAGTACTTTAAAAACAGAATAGCTCAAACCAATTGAGGTTTTGACGAAAATGCTATGTCATTGTAGGAAATGGTTTTAATGTTTATGTAGACCCCTCTCGTTTGTGGTTACAAAGATTTAACAACTAAGTAGAAGGACGTTAATTCGTCACAACTGACAATACTTGTTCCACATAAATTACACACTAACAACATGTTCTCTATATTAATACATTTTTTGTACTTAACATGCGTATATTTCGACTCCAGGTAAACACATACTTGTACCAAAGCTGTTTTGGAAGTTTCGTACAAATAAACAGTTTGTGAAACATTTCCTGGCAATGGTGAAAACACGTACAGTTTGACGTACCTTATTGGTTTTGTGTTTGCTGGGTGCTTTCTCAGTTTGTCCGTAGTGTTACATGGCCATCAAACCGTTAAACCTTCATAACGTTGCATCTGCTACTTCTGGGTTAGTTTTCTGGTGCATGAAGACTTGAGCGTTTTCTGACTTTCTTTCATAGTTTGTCTATATATTTTTCTCACTTTTATATAAATCTTCAGCCACTTGTTTCATAACTGTTGCCTAGAATATGGTTTGTCTCTAGGATATGCTATAGTCGTCATCGCAACACTGCAGTTGGTTAACACAATTCAAAATATGAAATGTTTCTGGATAGCCGTCTCAATGTCATAGAATTTGGTAATACCTTCATATACCGAATAGACACAGAAACATCCCAGCCGATGGCAAACAGGAAACGCTTACTCTTCAGTGAAACCTGGTTTCTCATCCAATCTTCGACAGAGGTCCGAACTGTTTACTTTTTGTAAAAATAAATTGTTTTTTTTCTGTTTACATACGTCTTTTAAATGACGTGTTTTAAAATTTATATGTACCGTTTTAGTTGACAAAGAGCTGCATTACAAATACCACTTTACATGCACAAAGAAGGGAATATATACTCATTTCATTTTCGATTTTAAAATTTGTTTATGAATACGCAAAGTAGAAGAAAAGTTCTGAATTGGAATGAATTCTCTACATACCTTTTGATATTATTACTGTCGCTCACAAAACTGGGTGGATGTTCCGGCGTACAGTTTAACATAATTGTTTGGATGTTCCGACGTACAGTTTTACATAATTGATGGGATGTTCCGACGTACAGTTTAACATATTTGAGGGGATGTTCCGACGTACAGTTTTACATAATTGATTGGATGTTCCGACGTACAGTTTTACATAATTGATTGGATGTTCTGACGTACAGTTTAACATAATTGATGGGATGTTCCAACGTACAGTTTTACATAATTGATTGGATGTTCCGACGTACAGTTTTACATAATTGATTGGATGTTCCGACGTACAGTTTTACATATTTGATGGGATGTTCCGACGTACAGTTTTATATAATTGATGGGATGTTCCGACGTACAGTTTTACATAATTGATGGGATGTTACGACGTACAGTTTTACATAATTGATGGGATGTTCCGACGTACAATTTTAAATAATTGATGGGATGTTCCGACGTACAGTTTTATATAATTGATGGGAT
>JAUMGZ010236388.1:0-10823 GCA_032359645.1 Pododesmus macrochisma | reverse complement strand
AAAGTTTTCTTATTGTTTGCCAATGTCCATGGACTTAAGGCCTAGAATATCGTCTTGGTTTTTCGATTTACTTATTTGACCTAAATTTGTGTCTTAAGAAATCCAGGGCAAGGTTTTTTCTATAGAGACTAATTTTTCATATTGTTGAAAAATACCACACTATGCTAATTTGCTAAATCAGTACAGTGGGTTAGTGTGATTGAACTAGTTTATACTTGCATACTACCTTCACATACTTTAGAATCTACTGTGACCTGAGGAAAAGAAGTTAAGATAATTCACTCTATCCTGACCAATATTAGTTACATAAATAATGTAATATTGCTTAAATGGGTTTATTTTGTTAACAAATTAAATCACACACAAAAACTTCATACATAAAACAAAATATTATTTATTTCTGTTCTTTTTAATATAAAACATAATATTTTTAAAAACTTAAACACAATAACGTCCTTCTGGTTGAAATAGGCCAATTAAAGGGTCATGCCTTCAACAAACTTGTTTCTCCAAGCTCTAAAATTAA
Organism: Pododesmus macrochisma; assembly: GCA_032359645.1. Taxonomy (NCBI): domain Eukaryota; kingdom Metazoa; phylum Mollusca; class Bivalvia; order Pectinida; family Anomiidae; genus Pododesmus; species Pododesmus macrochisma. Next base: position 10,297 of record JAUMGZ010236388.1, on the reverse strand, counting down.
ATATAAACCAAAACATAAGAACTATCATATCATGCCTTCTAGTTTCTATTAAAGAATATTTTTGAAATTTTGTCAAATTTTCCCCAAACCATTAACCCTCTAAAGTGGCGCCCCCTAGGGCCCGAGCCCCTTCATTTGAACAAATCTGAATTCCCTTCCACCAGGGATAACTTCTACTAAGTTTGGATGAAATTAGTCGAGCAGTTTTAGACAAGGAGTCAAAAATGAGAAAAGTTAACTATTTGCTATAGTGTTGAACTCTGACCCCAAAATGTGTAACCTATTTTTTACCCCCAGGGTAAATCCTTGTGCAAACTTGGTTCTCCATGCCCTAAAGTTGCTACTTACCAAAATATTAAGCCTTCTAGTTAATTTGAAGATTTTTGAATTTTGTCAAATTTCCCCCCTTTCTGCCCCCTAAAGTGGCACACCCTGGGGGCCGAGCCCCTTCATTTGAACAAATCTAAATTACCTTCCCAAGGGATGACTTCTATCAAGTTTGGATAAAATTAGTCCAGTAGTTTTGGACAAGAGTCGAAAATATGAAAAATTAAAAAATATTTGCTATAGTGGTGAACTTTGACCCAAAAACTTGTAACCTATTTTTGACCCAAGAGTCACGCCTTGAACAAACTTGGTTCTCCATGCCCTATTAGTTACTACATACCGAAACAAAAGCTTTAGGCCTTCTAGTTTATTAGAAAAAGATTTTTGAAGTTTTGACAAATTTTCCCCTTTTAGCCCCCTAGTGGTGCCCCCTTGGGGTTGAGCCCCTTATTAGAACAAATCTGAATCCCCTTCCGCTAGGGATACTTCCTACCAAGTTTGGATGAAATAGGTCCTGTGGTTTAGGAGACGAAGTTGAAAACGTGAAAAGTTTACGACGGACGGACAAAGGACGGGGTTTGTATGTGAAAAGCCCACTTTGGTCCAGATGGACTAAAAACAATCAATTAAAAGACACAAAATAGTTGGTGGCAAGGCGAACCATACAGCTGGCTGTGGATAATATGTTATGGTTAGAGCTATTTTTCAAACAGTGGCAAGTATTAGAAATGTTTTCTAAAACTTTGGGATGTCTTCAGAATGCTTTTTTTTACCTATGTTTCAAATTTTGAAAGTATAAACACTAATACTGTCTGAGAAATGGATCTAAACAAATCCTCACGCTATTTCTTAAATTTATTAAAAATTGAAAAAAAATATTTTTCTAAATCTTTGGGTATGACTTCAAAAGGATTACTTTCTTTTATACTTCAAATTTGGAATGTCTAAAACTAACAATTTCTGAGAAATTGCTCTAAACACAAAACTTAATGCTATTTCTCCAAATCCACTAAAATTTTACATTTTGTCCCTCAAATTGACAAAGTTACAGACGAGTGAATAAAAAACCCAATTAGGATATATACAAAATTTGAAAGAAATTGGACCATTGGTAAAAATAAAACAGCTATTTCTCAAAATTTACTGAAATTAAACATTTTTTGCCCAAAGAGTGACAAAAGTTTAAAATATTTTTTTAAAACTTTAAAAAGTCATTAAAAGGTATGCCTGAAGAATGATTACTTTAAACTATATTTGAAATTTGGAAATGTTAGCACTAATACTTAATTAAAACTAATCTAAACGCAAAACTTAACGCTGTTTCTCAAAATCCACTATAACATTTACATTTTCTCCCTCAAATTGACAAAGTTACAGACGCGTGAGAAAAAAACATGTCTGATAAGTGTAAGTATCTATCCATATTAAGAACTATACAAAATTTGAAATACATTGGACCATCAGTAGAGATGTAAGGGCTATTTTTCAAAATTCACTAAATTTTAACACTTTTTGCCCAAAAAGTGACTAAAATTCATAAAAAAAAATCTAAAACTTTGAATATGTCTTCATAATGATTACTTTCAGCTATATTTGAAATTTAAAGGTCTAGCAATTATAATGGCTGAGAAACGGTTCTAAAAGCAAAACTTAACACAAAATCTCAAAATCCAACTGAAATTTGTCATTTTCTCCCTCAAATTGACAAAGTTCTAGACGAGTGAGAAAAAAACCTGACTAATAAGTTAAAGTACTTATACCAATTACGCTCTGTACAAAATTTGAATTACATTTTATCTTCGGTAAAGATGTTACAGCTATTTCTCAAAATTCACTAAAATTTTACATTTTTTGCCGAAAAACGACTAAAATAAAAAATATTTGTTCATTACTTTGGTTGTGTCTTTATAATGATTACTTTCAACTATATTTAAAATTTGAAAGGTCTAGCACTTAATCTTTTTGAGAAATGGATCTAAACACAAACTTAACATAAGATTTGACGCCGGCGCCAACCCAGTGGTGGAATTAGCTCTTCAGTTCTTCGAACAGTTGAGCTAAAAAGGAGTCTGCATGTCACTTGTCTTTAAATATTATGGTCTATTTGACCACAAATAAAAACTTTTAAAAAGTACTCTATTCTATAATTCTATTTGAAATATTTGAGTTGGCCAAGAAAAAATTGTTGTGCGAGTCCCATGTAAACAATTATGTAAAATTGTGTTTATCTTAAGTCTGAATCATTTACACATTTTAAAATTGAAACTATACGGAAGGCTATTTGCAGTCAATATAAAAGTATGGATTCAAATATTAAAGACAGCAGTATGAAGACCAAATAAAACTAGAGCTCTGCATGTCAAACAGGCCCATCACCAAGATGGCATGTTGCTATTGAAAGTGAATATCACCCCCCAACCCAACTTTTTTGTCCAGAGGCAATGGCCGCTATCTTGGGTTGAACAAATTGAACTGGAGCTGTCGCCAGGATGGCAAACTAATACCCCCTGCTTTCACCAAATTATGCATTCCATGACATCAACATCAATTATACCTTGAAATTGTCGGAACAAAAAGATTTTCCTTCATGCACATTTTCATGTAGGGTACTATTATTGTGTGAAGATTTAGTGAAATCCATTACACAGTGTAGGAGGAGTTTGGCTTACGAAATTCATGACATAAAAATGTTGAAGTCTAATTATCTCCCCTTGAAGTCGTCGGAACAGGAATATTTTTTTTCATGCACATCTTCATATGGTGTACTAGCTATCTTTGTGTAAAGTTTTATTGAAATCCCTTTAACCGTGTAGGAGGAGTTGCCCTCACGAGATTCATGATATTTAAATGTTAAAGTCTTTATAATCTCCCCTTGAAGTCGTCGGAATGAAATATTTTTCTTAGTGCACATCTTCATATGGTGTACTATCTTTGTGTTAAGTTTTATTGAAATCTATTAAACCGTGTAGGAGTTGTTTACAAGATTCATGGACAGACGTATGGACAGACAGACAGATGGACGGACGGGGTGGTACCTATATACCCCCCAAACTTCGTTTGCGGGGGGTATAATAATGCCCATCTATGATGTCTATTTGTAAAGTCATAGCTGGATATTTTTGAGAGAAAGAAAATATTTTATTCAAACATAACAACGTTAACCTACTTTAAGCCATGTATTTCTATTTGTAAATTTTGTAATGTTGATTTTTACAAAGCACCATGTTTGGCTTTATATCCAGAAGAAAAATGTGGTCAAGATTTTAAACATTTGACAAGCACAAGTCCTCAGGAAACTAACTAAAATTGGGGTGAGCACTTTTTAAGGATACTGTAACTTTGCAAAATTATCAAAACAAAGGGACGATAGAAGCAGCATTATCTGAAAAGCTATCTGAGAAAGTAACTAATTTTTGTTAATGCAAATGAATTTTTGGTAGTTATTAGTTTTTGTATGTCAAAAAATATGTAAAATTAAGTTGAACATATAGATGGCAACCAGCACTATAAAATATATCATAATCAATGAAAGACACATCCAGCCCATCATCACATTGCATTGTAATTACTGAAAGACTCATTTAGATGATCATCACGTCAAGGTTTTTAAACATCTCAACTAAATCAGACATGGTTGATGTTAAGCAATTTTTGATTTATGTCACATGCATCATAATTGTTTATAAGAAGCATAAAATATACTCTGATTATAGCACAATATAATAACACAGTTCAACTGCAGTTTATACAAAAAATACTTAGACATGAATCATGTTTTAATATATATTCAAATGTTGTATAGTTTTGTTTAGGTTTTCATTTAACACATATCTGGGGCACTTCAAGTGTTATACAACAACATATGTTTTTATATAATATTGTGATGCTCTGGCACATCCTTTTATGTTTTTTCCTTTAATAATATAATACACTAAGGCAGCTAAACTGTTCTATATTAGTAGTGGTGTGATATCTATGATACAATCACTATAACAAATTATGGCACAAAATGTTTTGTTAATTATCAATCAACTCTGTTAACATCGAGTGTGAAAAAATATCATAAGGTATTATAAAACAACTAAAGGTCCAATGATTCACCTGCCTGTTAATCTATTATATTTAATTACATTTAAATTATTAAACTTTGACCACTGTGTATACCAAAATCATTGACCTCAAGGGCACAAGTGGAATAACTTTTTAGAAGCATTAACTAAGATAATTAATATGAAATGTTACTATTAATCTATTAACCATTATAAACCTACACTGAATTTTACTAAGACATGTCCCCATGAATTATCATTTTGAAAAAGCAGTAATGTTAAATAAGGATGTAATCTACGAAGTATCAATACTGTGATTTGTTTTTGTTATCATAGGAGGATTCTTTTGGAAAATTGGGTAAAATTTATCCTATGTGATCCTTGGTAACTATTAGCATATCAGTGAGAGAATTCTGAATCTCTATGGCGTAGTGATCACACATAACAAAATTGGTAAAAGACTGAGGTGTTGGAAATATTTACATATTTACAGGCAGACATATATCAACCTAGCAGTGTGGAAAATATTAAAATATTCACAAAGTAAGAGGTGTGGGAAATATTTACATATTTACAGGCATATGTATGCGTAGAACATTCAACTATGACTATTTCGACCCTAATCTAAACAGAATCGTACACTGGTTGAAGCACTATCTTTAAACCAAACATAACATGTTCTTACTTTTATTACCCGACAGGCAGAGTGGTATAATGATAAAAATGGTTATACGAGAATGGTATATAAGGTTTTAACCCAACATGAATATGGTTTATGACCAATATTGTTGATCATTCACAATAAATTATAGTACACATAATACACTATACTCTATCTTACAAACAAAACAACAAAGCTCCTTTTTAAAGCCATAATTATAAAAGAATGAATTCTTCATAACAGTTTTTAAGGTAAATGATTTTGTTGCATAAACTTTAATCATCAACATGAACAAGGTACTAAAACATGTAAAAGTTATTAAAAAACAGTCAATAAAATATGTTAAAACAAATAAACAAAAATACTTGCCAATATTGTATAGGTCCTGTGTTATACTAGGACAACATTGTATAGGTCAAGTGCTATACTAGGACCACATTATATAGGTCCAGTACTATACCAGGACAACATTATAAAGTTCCAGTGCTATACCAGGACAACATTATAAAGGTCCAGTGCTATACCAGGACAAATGTATAGATACTGTGTTATACTAGGACAATATTGTATTGGTCCAGTGCTATACTAGGACAAATGTATAGGCCCTGTGTTATACTAAGACACTATTGTACAGATCCAGCGCGATACAGTATAGGACAACATTATATAGGTCAAGTGCTATACTAGGTCAATATTGTATAGGTTTAGTAATAGTAGGTCTCATCTGTGAAGGTCAAGTGTTACACTAGGCGAGTAGTGTATAGGTATACCGTAGTCATAGTTGGTCTCATCTGTGAAGGTCAAGTGTTACACTAGGTCTAATCTGTATTGGTAAAGCTGTATATTACATCAATATTATATTTGTCCAATGTTAACAGTTTTATAGTGGGTCACTATTCTATAGGTTCAGGACCATACTTGGTCAATACTGTTTAGGTCTGTTCATACTTAATCTTATTCATAAAGGTCCAGTGTTATAGTAGATTTTGTCTGTAAAGCTCCAGTAGTATACTTGTTCCAGTCCGAGTTGGTTGCTTTTTACCCATGGTTATTGATAAAATGGAGCAACATGCTATAACCATGTGTGTAAAACCATGTAATTACTTTGTGTGAATCGCATGTTACCCTTGCAAAAAACCAAGTATATTTCAAATATGGTCATCAGTAAAAATGAGCAATATATGCTATAATACTTAAGTGCTTCCTTGTCTGATGTGTGTCTAGTATGCATATCATTTTGTAGGAAAAAATGGTTATTTTGTGGTTTCAGAATTTTGTTTTGGTCAATGTTTGCTTATTTTGTGATTATATTGTTGCATTCTGCATGTTATGCTCCTATAGCATTTGAAAAACACAAGAAATTATAAATGTTCATGGTATCAGACAAATTCATGCTTCAATGAAAAATTCAATATTATAATGATCTGTGAAATACAAAAATAGATTTATGAACAATTATATCTTGAATAATTAATGGAGAAGAAAAATTTGCTGCATAAAATATAAGTTTAAAATGATATGCAAATATGAATATATTCATTTGTGAGCATTAAATTTAGGATACATGATAAAACATTCTGCAATTATTTATGCCTGAATATTCACAATGGAATAATACATGCATCACTCATGTAAATTTTACATAATATTTGCGAAACAGATATTTATCATGCGATATACATGACATGCATGTGAAAATGCTTGGAAAAATTCTCGTTTGAAATGTCAGATACACATATGAATAGAATGGTACTCATGTGTTCAACACTTTTATTTTTTGCATATTTTGTACCATACTATTTACACGAATTTTACATGCAAAAATTGCTGATATCATTAGTCACAGAGCATAAGTATAGGATGGTTAAAATGCATGCAAAACATGTGATTTCTGTATGGTTGAATTCTGACATGGGACACATGCATTAACCATGTGATAATCCCATGTAAAGTATCACTCATGATGCATGCACAGGCAAATACGCAACACTTGAAATCCTTGTGTGGCATTATGCATGGATAAACACATGGCTCTTGCATAAATTGCACGGGTACCATGCAAGTCACACATGGGCATAATGCAGTTTTACACACTTGGTTATAGCATGTTGCTCCTTTTTACCAATAACCATGTTTAAAAATCACATGGCTTTTGTATGGTTTCCATGTGTATCATTTTCACTTGTGCACAAGTAATATGAAGTTGATTTTTAGTCACTTCAGCTTAATAAGCTTCACTTATCAGTAGTTAATCATGGTTCATTACTCATAAACAAAATGAAATTCTAATTAAGTAATTTAAATCTAATTAAGTAATAAAAACTTGTATTTGTGGCAATATTGAAATGGTTAAATGAAAAGTTTAATTTTGATGAATTTTTCTAGATCAGTTTGTTGTGGTAATCGTGTGAGCTTGATTCCAATGATGGTAGTAATCTTTCTTTTCATGGGCCTGTAGTTCAGTTCACTCCTCTGTTCTAGTCAAATGTCATGTCATTAGTTCTTGAAGTCCATGTAGTTAATTCGAGAGATCTATACAATTTCTAGATAATGCAAGTAAAAGAATAAAAAACATTAATCATTGTTTGTATGCCTAATATATAAACACAAGAGATGATGGAGAACAGCATAGCTCGTCTATTAAGAGCATTTTTGAGTTTGAGTTTGAGTTTGAGGGAACAGTTAACAATAAAACTAAACTGGAATGCCAAAACTCTTTGAAAGACAATTTAACTCAACTAAACATACTATGCATTTATAACTTGTGTGTACACATTGAAAAACTTACTGGAGTTCCTTAATTGCTTGCACATAGTCTTCTTTCTTCTCAAGTTTAATTTCCTGCAAAAAAAATCCCATACATTAAGCGGTTTTTACAACATCTTTGCAGTTTCTTTGATTAATTCTAATTTTAGAATATTTTCCAAAACATTTTTTATACTAAAAGGACCAAACCATTGAATCTGTATTTTAACAGACCTATAGCTAATACCATACTTGTGCTTAACATTACAACAGTCATATTCCAATAGTATACAGTTATTGAATTGAAAATTTATTTTGTCATAAGTCCAGGTAAGTGTCATTGTACGTTTACGTAAAAAACATTCCCATTTCTGTCGTCGAAGTGAGGTGGTGTCCAATGTTAATTTCAGAGTCAAAGACGACTGAACAGCTTACATGTTTGAAGCAAACAGAAAGCTCTCTTCGCACTACAAAAAATCCAATATGAAATAAAATTTTGGAGGGCTACAACAGAAGCTAAAACAACTTTAATACAACGCTAACATATGATGTGTGTGTTTGGAAATCAAAATTTTACACCATTGCAAAAAAAATTGCTGCAGAAGTTACAGACTTGGTTTTTTGTTTCATGATTCTGTACAAATAAGTTTTGGAAATATGAAACACCCTTAAATTTTTTTTCATAAATAGTATAGATACTCTTTAGTAAAGCATTACTGATACATTTATTACCAGAAGGTTGATAAATGATGAAACTCAATATCTTGTTTATTCACAAATATTGATATATCTTGTAGCTGTTTGATAAATTAACAAATTTATTTGCTTTTTTGGGAAAAAAGTATCTGAGAACCAGAAATATTTTTTTACATGGCCTAATTGTAGGTGAAATATAAACACAACATATGTACTTTAATTTATACTTTTTTTTCTTCAAAACTATCAATATGTTAGCACAACAATCGTTTCTGTTTATTTCCAGTTTTATAAAATTGCAACAAATTTGACCTGTTGCTCTTGGTTGAAGCCTTTTAAGTTTGTATTTCACTTAATGTAATGATACAATTTTTCTAACAAATAGGATAAAACATACCATGGAATCCACTGTATTTTCGAAAAATAAAGTCTACATATATATCATATAGAATCTATTAAGGCATACTCTAACATTCACAGTATTACACTATGTAAGAGATAGGTGAACATCTACACCAGTTATTTACCTCCTCAACCGTCATTGTGTAGCCCTCAGAAACCTTTGCCTCCAACATCTCAATCTGTCTCAATTTTTTCTCTAAGCGGCGAGTTGACTTCTCCCTTAAGATTTTATCATCATCAGACTGAAATACAAATGACATATAACAGATGGATTTGAAGGTAAAAATTTATTTTTTGATGGAAATTTTCATAAAATCACTAATTTTCAGAATTATCAAATGTTTTGTTAACATACCTGCACAAGATTCTCATACAAAATACAAGGTTTTGAAAGAATTTATCTTTTTTATTACATGCTTTTTCTGAAAGTGTGCTTTATTTGCATAATTTTCAATGTGAGAATGCATCCACTCTATTTAAATATTCGTAATTCCAGTATATTTACTGCTTTTTATAGAGCTTGATAAAAAGATATCTCCCTCTTAAAATGTAAGAGTTAATTATCATAAATAAGGGGAAATATTATCACATTGTGCGAGAACCTCTATCTGTCCTTCTTCAAATACAAGGATTTATCACACCTTCATTATAAGGACTTATTACTCCTCCCCTAGACTTCATTTTGGGACCCACTGTATAACAACATTGATTGGCTAATGAATATGTAAATGTGTTCTAGGCTTCCTGGTTTAATATAAGATCTTAGAAATTTCAATCCTTTTTGACACTTAGTGGCCAAACGCTACCATTTGAATCCCCTTCACAATAGAAAATTCTTGCCACGTTATGTTGACAATAGTTCTGTACTTTTGTAGAAGTTGAAAATGTTAAAAGTTAACATATTTGTTTAATTTTTATCCCAAATGCTTGAATAATAATTTTTTTTGCTGATTACTAACCAGAATATAACAATTTACACAAACTTGGTTCTCCAAGCCTCAAGGATGGTACTACATGTTGAGATATTGAACTCTCCATCTTGTGGTCTATTAGAAGATTTTTGAAGGATATTTCAGGACAAGATGCATTGAAATTGGTCCCGTAGTGAGTAGGAGTAATCAAAAACATGGAAAGTTTATGCTGAGTGACAGATACTAAATTACTGGACGAGTATAGACAACTACTGTATATACTCGTGGATAAGTCACACCCCTACTTTGAGCCTACAAATCCAGTATATAGCCTTGACCCGCAGTTAGGTCGCACCCCTTCTTTGAAACAACAAGCAAATTCGTAGAATTAATGTCCCCCGCTAGATGGAAATTTTAACGAGAGAGCCTCCAGGGGCAGCATATCCCCCCGAAAAAACCCAGGTGCAGCATTTGTTATTGATACTTCATTGATTTTTATTTATTAA
>JAUMGZ010236377.1:0-10823 GCA_032359645.1 Pododesmus macrochisma | reverse complement strand
CCACAATTCCTTTCTCATTTAAGAATTAACTTTAATCATTTTCATTATTATACACAAAACTCTACAGCGGGGGGGTATGAGTTGGCCCCCGGACGACAGTTCTAGTTCATTCTACCCTCCAATCATCATTTTCTCTTGATTAGCCGTTGGTGTCAAGGTCTGTGGTTATAGGCCTTTGTTGGTTATTGGTAGGGTGTCCTTTACACGGCTTAATAGTTTTCATATTGTTTTTCACCTGGTTAACACTATTTTACTTGAAACAGTCAGGAAGACCACCATTATAAGCACTAGATAGGAATAGAAGTTGTGATATGAACAAGACAGCAAGGAATTAAAGAAAAATTGTCTCGGATTCTAATCCTGATCGGATCAACCTCAGACTTTAAAATTAGGCAATCTTCTCACTCCCTGCTAAACGCCCAGCATAACTTGGTAGAAGGAGGACTGGTTGGCTTGATGTCAGGATAATGTGACAGAGTGAAGTATCATGTCAGTGTGTCTACGGCGTGATATTTCAGTGATACAGCACTATAATTCACCATAAGTGCGCACTGTTGCAAGCAGACACCGTCTTGATATGACCTATACATGAGTTAAAGGGACGCTTAACCCCAATTAGAAGAAGAAAAAAAGAAAGAAAAGATACAAAGCTCCAGCCAGCATATATATCTAACAAGTTCCTTAATGTTTAATATTACCAGAGAATGTAAAGCATATATGAGTATAGAATGTGTCAGGTGTACAATCACTGACCAAGTGTATTATAGTGTACCATTATACTTACTGCTATAACTAGCTGATGATAATTTTCTGCTATAATTAACCGATGATAATTTGCATGATATATATTGTAGATATCGACTGATATATATTGTAGATATCGACGAGTGTAGAAGGAACAATGGGGAGTGTACACAGGCGTGTATAAATACCCCCGGGTCATTCACCTGTACCTGCACGCCCGGTTATCAGCTGGGTGTGGACGGACGCAGCTGTTATAGTAAGTTATATACTTATATTAATTACAATATAGACAATAAGGTGCGTTCAATTAATGTGAAGTTTAACACATGATAGCATTGTGCTCACACGGTGTCTGGGTTGTACACAGTGCAATAATCCATCAAGGGGATTGAAGGAACTAAACTCATATAACTTTAAAATTTAGCTTTAAAATGTAATATGATTTTTAAGAAATAAGTTTATATATTAATGAAGAAAGTAAATATTGCCCCTAAGATGTGATTAAAACTTAACAGTGCTGACAATATTTGATTACAAGTGTCAGTTTATCAGTATTAAACAAAATTAATTAAAAATTGAATTGTGATTTAATAATTAAATTCATTAGGTGATGATTATAGTTGGTCCCCGTGCAAAGTGAACTGTGCAGCACAAGATCCATGTATACACATATCACATCAGGAAATCACAATTCTGTTATTATTATTATATTATCTTATGAATTAAATGAAACTGTTGAGTTTTTATTTTCTTAAATATCATGACTGTTATTGCATAAAATGAAAGAGTTATTGGTTTGATTAACGCATACATTGGAACAACCAATTGTCTGAATTCTCTAGAACAATGCCTTAACAATATGGTGTCATAATTGTCGCACGTGGAGCAGTTAGATTCATTGATAAATGAACATCAGTGACTGTCTGTAGGTTAATAGAATGCGGTTTGAGTTGTAATATGAATATTTTACAATATATAGAAAAAACTTGCTGGAAGCTGATTTACATATCAATATTATAATGTAACTTTGAACTTTATATGAGCACACTTGAATGGCCTTATAATTTAGAATTGGTTACAGAGTTACTATTGCATTATGTCTATATACCCTCTCCTTAATATCTGTTTGTGTGTTCTAATAGGGAATGTCTTCATGAGCTTAATTAATAATCAATTGTAACAAAATTTTGATCTTTGTTGTTTTATAAATTGATATTTTGTGTTCACTTACTGCTTACTCTGGCTACAAAGGCGCCACCTGTATTTATGGTAGGTAACTCTTGTAGGAGAAGTGAACATAGAGATTAGTTTATTATTCAGAAATTCTTTTAAGAAAAATTCATAAAAATATTTTGTAATAATGTATTTTGATATATATTTAGAATTCACAATTGATAAGGAATGTTCTTTTTTATTGTTAGTAAATGTTTAATTGGTGCTTATAAACATTCATTTTGATCATTATAAAATTAACTATAGTATTTATGAATATTCATTAAAGTGTTTATGATTATTCATTATAGTGTTTATGAATATTCATTATATTGTTTATGATTATTCATTATAGTGTTTATGATTATTCATTATAGTGTTTATGATTATTTGATATAGTGTTTATGATTTTCATTATAGTGTTTATGAATATTCATTAACTTGTTTATATATATCATTAAAGTAAATAATCAAATACTGATTCGGTGTTGCTCTTACTTTGTTCTGGGTGTGTTATATATATATATATATTATCATTACATTATCATAATTATTATGATGTTAAAAGTTTTTCTGAATATTGAGTTTTTCTATAATTTTATACATTGTATGTGATATTCTTTCCTGAGGTTGAAATCAATCTTACTGTAGGTTACAGATAACTTTATATTATGCTTCTGTGTACACATGTCAATTTCTTGCCAAAATAGATACAAAAAAAAGAAAAAAGAAAACCAGATCTTTAAAAGAAATTCTAAACTAGAATTCACTATAACATTTTATGTTATAAAGGAGATTTTTGTATACAGTTTACTGCTTCTTCTCAATATATGAGAATGCAGTAGTTATCATACATATCGTAGATAGTGATTTTTGCTCATTCAATATGTTTTCCATATAAGGAAATGTTGTGTAGATTTTATTCATTCACAATTTGTTACTTATTTTAAATGCTGCTTAATCAGAAGTCAGGAAGGCAAATCAACGTAAGGAAGGTTCAGGTAACAAATATCTCCTTGATGACCAGTCATCACCTTGACAACAACATCATCTTGACAGCCAGTCATCACCTTGACAACCACATCACCTTGACAACAAGTCGTCTCATTGACAACTACATCACCTTAACAACAAGTTATTTCCTTGACAACTACATCACCTTGACAACCAGTTATCTCCTTGACAACCACATCACCTTGACAACCAGATCACCTTGACAACCACATCACCTTGACAACTACATTGCCTTGACTACAACATTACCCTAGCTGGCAACTACATGTACATATTACTTTGACAACCACATGACTTTGACAACTCCATCATGTGCACCTTAATAGTTAACTAACCACTAATTCACCATTTACATGTATTAGAAATATTTAACAGTGGTAAAATTTGGATTGTGGTAAAATATTTGAGTTTTTACACCTATCTTATAATGACAAAAACAATTTGTACCATCTATAAGTTGAAATCTCATGAGATTGGGATTTTGTGTTTGTAGGAATATCAATGGAGGTGGTTGACTCTTGTGCTGTAAACAATGGTGGATGTGCACATAAATGTCGTCACGGACCAGAGGGACCAATCTGTAGCTGTCGTGGTGGCTACCTGTTACAGGGGGACGAAAAATCTTGTTCAGGTAAAATTTATTGTCTGTTTGTCTCTTTAGGTCACTTGACCTATTGTGATCGTTCTTTGTCTGTTGTCATCCGTTGCATTAACTTTTCACATTTCCGTCTTCTCAAGAACCACAGGGCCAATTGCAACCAAGATGGAAGGAAGTACCTCATGGGAAGCTAATTCAAGTTTTCTGAATAAATAGGGGCTGGCCCCCTAAAGGGGTCCCATAAGGGGGCAAAAAGGGGTAAAATTAGATTAATTTTTAAAAATCTTCTCACAAACCGATGCTTTGATTACTTTCATATTTGATATGCATGATCCTTGAGTTAATTATGTTTACAAAGTTTCAGAACAGAAAAAAGTCTGTGCATAAATGACTAACTAGGGGGAGCTGCAGTCAACATCGGTTTTTCTTCTCTTTTCGACTTCTTCTCAAGAACCACTGGGCCAATTTCAATCAAATTTAGCAGGAAGTACCACCAAGAGAACCTGCTTCAAGTTAGTGATTAAAAAGGGGCTGGCCCCCATAAGGGGACAAAAGGGGTAAAATTAGGTTAATTTTAAAAATTCTTCTTCTCACAGACCCATGCTCTGATTATTTTCAGATTTGATATTCATGATCCTTGAGCCAATACTGATGAAGATTGCGAACAGAAAAAAATCTGTGCATAAACAACTCAGTAGGGTGCGATTCAGTCAACGTGGGGTATTTTTCACATATTCTTCTTCTTCTCAAGAACCCTAGGCCAATTAAGCAAAATTACTTTTCTTGTTTCTCCGACTCTACCTCTCTCCATGTCTGTCCTCCATGTATTTTACCTGCATTTATTAAGGCTCCATCCATCTATCCATCCATTTGTCCGTTATTTCCTTTTGAAACACCTGGGGGCACTAAGTTTGTGTAATCTGCATCTGCAGTTGTGAGTAGAGTTTTCTCAAATTTTGAACATAAATTACAGACACATTATTGTGCACCTCCTCTTTTGGAAAGATTTGGAGAAATTTTAGAAGAAGAATTCCTTTGTGTTGAACTTAGCCATCCAGTTTTCAATAGACTTTATAAAACTTTGATTTATTTAAACTAGAACTCCCAAAAAATAAATGCATTTTTCTGTATGCATAGTTAAAAAAGATGTATTGCCTTAATTTTCCCTGGGTGGTGCAGGTTAGGGCCAAATGGCTATTGTCCTCTCATGCAAGTGTTATATACTACAGTACAACCTGCTTTAATGACCACCTCTATAAAGAGACCATCTGTACATAAAGACCACTAAAATCAGGTCCCTTGAAGTCTAATTACATGTTTAGTGACATACTTTTATTATTTTACAGATGCTGATGAGTGCAGTTTGAGGGAGGCGTGTTGTAGTCAGATCTGTATAAACAATCCGGGAGGATTCAGTTGTGGCTGCAGAACTGGCTTCATGCTCAACAGAGACGGATGTACTTGTAATGGTAAATCAGATATTCCATTAGTCTACCCTTAATCTAACAATGGTATGATCCAAAATACTGGATAGACCATACCAGTGCAATGACCGGCAATGAATAGTGGGGGGTCAACATAGAAATTGAAAAATCTTCTAATCCTGGTAATAAAGTGTAGTTTATATTTTAGTTCAGCATTCAAGTAAAATTTTGAAAAATATTTAAACAAAACAATCCTTAAAAAGTCTAAAATAGTCCCCATATTCTTTTGCTTGTTTGTAGATAGTGAGTTTGTAAGTGGTGAGTTTGTAGATAGTGAGTTTGTAGATGGTGAGTTTGTAGATATATATATTATAGTGAGTTTGTAGATATATAGTGAGTTTGTAGATGGTGAGTTTGTAGATGGTGAGTTTGTAGATAGTGAGTTTGTAGATATATAGTGAGTTTGTAGATGGTGAGTTTGTAGATAGTGAGTTTGTAGATGGTGAGTTTGTAGATGGTGAGTTTGTAGATATATAGTGAGTTTGTAGATAGTGAGTTTATAGATGGTGAGTTTGTAGATAGTGAGTTTGTAGATATATAGTGAGTTTGTAGATAGTGAGTTTGTAGATAAAGATACTTCAATGAAGGAAACTTAACAGCTTTTAAAAAAAATTGTTATTTAAACAATGCACATCAATCTATTATTTAATTTTAAAATGTCTTTCAACATTAAAATATGGTTTTCGATTAGCCAACTGCAGTTATTTTAGGGATATTAATTTTGTAGCTTTATTTTCTATAGTCTATATAGAAGCCATACTATACATGCTCCTGTATTCAGGGATAATTTAGTTTTGAATTAGTTATAATTCATTGATATATCGGTCATTACACAACTTTTCTTATACCAAGTTTTTGTTTAATTTTGTCATTATTTCTCTGTCCTAAAATTTTGAAATTTACATACTTAAACCAATAATTTAGTCAAATGGTAACTTCTAAATGAGCATACTTGCAAACTTTTTGAAATTTTCATGGGGAGAAACTGCATAGCAAAATCTTAAAATGTCTTTAATACCTATATACAATGCCTTATATGATCAAATAGGAGTGTAAACTGCCTCATTTAAGCAGTTCTGTCCAATTCACTAACTTGAAGCAAGTTGATAAGCAAGGTTAAGGAATTATACTGATTTCAAAAGTGAAAATTGTGTGTGAAAAATAGGGAGACTCCCTTTTAAATAAGGAGAGTTGGCAACTATGAATGAGTCTTTTGTAATACACTGTATTTGTTAAATGTACACATTTCTTTGAATCACTTCTGAACTACTCAGTAAGTTTTGATGATAAAATTCAACAAAAATAAGATGCACCATTCTTTATACCACCAAAATGTAATTCATAATTCTTTATACCACCAAAATGTAATTCATAATTCTTTATACCACCAAAATGTAATTCATAATTCTTTATGCCACCAAAATGTAATACATAATTCTTTATACCACCAAAATGTAATTCATAATTCTTTATACCACCAAAATGTAATTCATACTTCTTTATACCACCAAAATGTAATACATAATTCTTTAAACCACCAAAATGTGGTGCATAAATTTATATACCTTCAAAACGAGATGCACAAGTAATTTTTACCATCAAAATGTGATGTATAATTCTTTGCCTATTGTTTTATACACTATATATTTAATGTATGAGCAAGCCTATATGTGACCGTGCCTAGAAAAATAGGACAGAGGAGGAGAAATTGGAAATTTCGATTTTCACATTTTTCAATAGATATCCATGTTATAGGTGGTGTTTGAAAATATTAAACTTCAAATCCACTTAATTATTGTAAAATATGCCGATTAATGCAAGGTAATAAATCAATGCTATTTAGATTCTATTTTGACGTTATTTCATAAGAATAAATTACGACTTATATGGTGAAAGATTCTTATTTATTCATACACCTTTGTTTGGCTTGGTTTTAATTTTATTTTCACTGTTTTTGCATGAAGACATTGACGAATGCCAGACAGACAAAGGCGGATGTGAACAACAATGCATTAACTCGGAAGGCACCTATAGATGTGCCTGTGGTATAGGTTATCGCCTAGCAACGGATGGTAGAAGATGTATTGGTAAGAATTGTAACATGATGCATGGCAACCAACTAGAACATTAAACTCCTGTAGAAGAGGCAGTTGTAATTAAGAACTTGTAGACAATATCAATTGCTGAAAATATTTGTTTTAAATTATGATTTTATTTTTGCAAAAATTTACATTTCATTGATTTTTGATTCTCAGAAGAAAACAAATCTTAATATGTGATAATGTCCCTTTGTTGTATACACCTCTTGACTGATGTATGCAGAATCTGGAAGGTGTTTCTCATTGCATTTATGAAACTTTAAAATCTAGAAGTTTTCATTTTGTGAGCCTTTTTATTTACTTTGTCTATTTCGATATAATTTATTTAAATGTTGTAACTTGTTTTGTTGTATTGACACAGTTTATAATTTTTTGTTTGTATGTAAAATAATTTGTTTCAACAATTGTCTTATTGATATCGTACATTTTCAGTTCATTTGTGTATAAGTTTATAATATATATTTTAGTGCATTCCATGTATAAATGTGTTCCTAAATTCATTTATCGTACCTTGGACAAGTTTCTGTAGTTATGATTGGTTCTGTCAGTAAGTCACATGGTGACCCTCTATGAGACTGTAGAGGGCTAGTATATACAGTTCTTATGGGGCAATATGGCACTGACAAAAATTCCTGTCGTCGCTTAACATTTAAAATTTGTATTGTGGATGCATTTTGAAGTTTTGTCCCGTTTTACATGTTGTTAAGCTATGAGTTGGCGAAAGTACAACTTTGTTTTGCTTAAGTTATCTCCCATTGACTCATCATTATGAATATTTATGAGGTCTAGTTTCACTTTACGCATTACAATGTTTACATGGTTATGATTATAAAATATGATGGATATGTGGAAAATTCTAAAGGACAAGAAAAATCTCTGGTGTGATAAATTCGTGATATAGAACCCTCACTTCCTAAGAATTTTACTGACCCTCTATGGTTCTGTAGGGGGTCAGTAGCAAACCATATAACAAATTTATCGCACTGAGGATCTTTCTTGTCCTTTAGCATTTACCCCGTATCCATACTATTTTATAATCACAACGTTAATATTGTAATGCGTAAAGTGAAACTAAACCTCATAAATATTCATGTGACAATGGGAGATAACATAAGCAAAACAAAGTATTTTTTTTCGCCAACTTATAGCTTACCAACAGTTTGTACCAGACAAAACTTCAAAGTGCATCCACAATACAAATTTAAAAATGTTAAGCAACGACGGGAATGTTTGTTGGTGCCATAGTGCTCCATAAGAGATGTACTGACCCTCTACAGTCTATTAGAGAGTCACCATGTGACTTACTCTCAACCAATCATAAATGCAGAAACTTGTCCGAGGTGCAATAAATAATAATATCTAATGGGTTTCCTCATGTCAATCTAACTATACAGATACTGATCTTATTTATGTCAATTAACAATTAATTTTTCAGAACTTCGATCAGGCTAATGACATTAAGTCAGTACATTATCAGCCCTAAAATTTACAAGTTTATATGAATGCACTGAAATATTGTATATTTGTTTAAATTGAAAGGTTGTTATTATTGAACATTTTCAAAAAGTTTCAATTGTGTAAAATTTATAAGCCGAGCCAAAATTTAATTTTAGAGTTTGTAATTTCAAAAAGCAAGAAAACTTGTTGATGTTTGGAGTTAGGGATTTTTGAAAATGTTGCATTGTTCTGAAATTTGTACTTCCAAGAAAAAAATAGGAAAGAGGGAAGAAAAGGGGAAATTGATTTATGTAAAAATGTATAAAAATAGTGACCTAATTTTTTTTCTTCATTTTATATTATTTTTAAGTGTTGTTAAGTCTATGTTGTGTTGTGATTGGTTGATTTCAGATATTGTCAGGGTCGTGACCTTTGCACCTCCTGGTAGTGCGGGCGGTGGTGTTAGGGGGGACATACCAGTTATACAGTATGAGAGCACGCCACGCCCAGTCATCCCTGTGACTGATGCCAATGATAATCAACTCTCACGAGTCACTGTTGATTCACAAATAAGTTATGGTAAACAATTAAAAGAAGCGTTTTTGTCTGAATATTCTATTAACACATGTTTTCTGCTAGTGAAGGACTATGTATGATAAGATGTAAGTCTCGTGTTTATAATCTAAAAGAAAGAACAAAAACTTTCACATATTTTTATTGAAAAGTCTTATAGATTTTATAAAATCAAGTATTAATCAAAAACCAAGATTTCTTAATGAGTCAGTTTTTAAATCCAATCCTGTTGCTAAGTGATTGTAAGCTCACAAAGACTTAGACATGTTATCATAATGTCCTCCTACCTAGGTGGTGTAAATGGCATCTTCTAATGGTATTGAAAAATACCATGCTCATTTAGTAATGGAAATGCCATCATTATGGTAATGAAAATGCCATTGTCATGGTAATGTTATTGTCATGGTAATGGAAATGCCATCATCGTGATAATGGAAATGCCATCATACTGTTGTCATGGTAATGGAAATGCCTTTGTCATGGTGATTAAGGAAATGCCATCATACCATCGTCATGGTAATGGAATTGCCATCATCATGGTATTTTACAACAGCAGTAAAAACAATGAATGTTCATTACAAGGTTTAGAAATCAAGGTGACAATTGCGTTGATTTCTTGATTCTTATGTAAGAAATTTGAATTTCGTTAAGAATTCTAATTCTTGTTTTTTAATGTTTTTAAATAAGCTGTCAATGGAACGTACATGGGTAAGTGATTATTCTGTTATATTCCTGGGCATAAATGCATGGGGAAGAATTTATTTATTTATTTTTAAAGAATTACATTTAAAACTGTGTTGACTGAAAAATGTATTTGCAAACTATTTTCAAAAAAGATGCCTAATTTTGAGATGATAAGACACAGAATTAGTACCTAGAGTGGTTTAGATGTCCAAACATGATATCACAGACAGATTGACACGTTAGTGATACTGGACCTTATTGAACTGAACAAAACACAGTGTTAAGTTTATGATATGCTAAATTATAGTAAAATAGTTCAGTTATATTTCTATATATAAAACAAAAGGTTCTCTTTTGGTTATATAGTTAAGTCAATGATTGAATCAGTAATTTTAAATGCCATTCAACAGTCCTGATGTAAAACAAGGGGTCCTTTTCCAAAATAAAAATTCTACTAAGAATTTAGTGAGTATAAAAAAGCATAAAAATTTCAAGTTGTACAGTAACATTTTTCATTCAGCATGAATATAGGTAATATTATATGGATAAGTTATATTGAAGGACTGGCTGATTATATAAGGTCTGACATGTGATATAGGTAATATTATATAATTAAATTATATTGAAGGACTGGGTGATTATATAAGGTCTGACATGTGATATAGGTCTAAGGATGAATGAACTGGTGATAGATAAGGCCTGTGTTTGACAGTGTATTTATATATTATATATTATATATTCTGTATCTGTGTATTTTATTGAATATTCCCAATTTTCAGTTGTACATTATTATGTCACTGAGTAAATAGTGAAAAAAGAGTTTAGTGTATAAATAATTCATTTCTGGTTTTAAATTTTCCCAACTCTAAATCTTTAATCTGAGTAATCTTTTCTTAAAAAATGTTCTGTATTGGTTTTATGATTTTGCTCTGTAAAAACAGTGTTGTACATTTTATGGCTGGCAAATGTGATTGAAAG
>JAUMGZ010236366.1:0-10823 GCA_032359645.1 Pododesmus macrochisma | reverse complement strand
CCCCTTTATTGCAATTAATTTGCCCTTAAAACTCTTAATTGGGCTTGAACTTGACATATGTTATGTGAGTGATTTTAGCAAAAACAAAAAAAGCAAGTTCAGTTTTTGAAATGTGCACTATTGAATATGTACATTGAAGAATTGTCGTACGAATAAGTAGTATATTACCTGGTGCTGAGTCAACTACAACAGCCGTTAGGGTTAACTCTGGGGTTACTGTAGTTTCGTCCCGGTAATAGGGAGAAAAACTACTTGCAATTATGCTACTAATGTCAACATCCGACGTCATAGTTGGTACTTCGTTCATTGTAGTTGGTGAAAGTTCGTCATACTGACGCAAGCTGCTACAACTGATGTCATACACGGAAGATGTTATTTCTATATGCTCCAGTTTGTCTAAATTGATTAAACCTGAAACACATTGTAAAATATTTTACCGATAGTAAATTAGGCCTATAAATGTAACGTACCGCCAAACTATATTCATCCGACCATCCTCCACTTGAGGGATGTGAATGACCAGGTGTTCTATAACTGACGGCCAAAGGCCTAATATAAAAGTATTTGGACTACTCGTGTATAACCTGTATTCTTCATTACATGCGGGTTACCCATATATAGCAGGAAACGCTTAACATATCTCGAGCATCTGGTTTTGCTTCTAGTTTTTAATAGAAGTTCCCGATGTTTCCTATTTTTTCTGTGTGCGTCCCACGTTTTCCTTTTGTTTGTTCATGTCCACGGACTTACTGCTTTTGATTATCGTCTTGGTTTTTAGTATTTACTACTTTACTTATAACATCATACCATTCTCCGTATATTGCTACACATTATCATTACCATTCTCCGTATATTGCTACACATTATCATTACCATTCTCCGTATACTGCTACACATTATCATTACCATTCTCCGTATACTGCTACACATTATCATTACCATTCTCCGTATATTACTACACATTATCATTGTGTGGTAACGGTGATTTTGTTTAGCTAAACAAGGAAGGACTAACCTTTCACGTTGTAGGTTCCATGAAACGAAGATGCAGGTTCCCTTAAAGCAAACATATAACATTCATTTTCATTAATATTATAAGAATAGGCAGCACAGTCGTCAAAACACAGGTCTTCACAAATTTGCGAATGGCCACTTCCAGTTGAAATAATATTCACTGGCGAAAAGCCAAAAGTCATATCTGGGGAATATCTTAAGGACGAGTAGCAAGTTGACTTGTCTGGAATAAAGAAAATAAATTAAAATGATAGATTTAAACTCGATATTTAGATGATAAATTTCTCATCCTGGAAAAGGGGTTTAATAACTAACGAATAACTAACAAAATCTTATATATACAAATACATCCTAGAAAAAATGTAAACTCATTATAATAAAACTTAATGTAACTATAAAATTATATATGTTAAACAAACACGCGACTTGTCAAATCAATTATGGAAGTAATGGGCCACCTTAAGACGATACATCCATAACAACAGCTAACCAGGACACGTAATTCGTACCAGGCTGTAGATCTTTCAGATTAAACACTATTGAATAAGCTCGACGACTTACAATAAGTCTACTAATGAATAATAGATGTGTAATCATAATCTACCCGCTATATTAAGGAAGCCTTCTGCATAACATGTACACATTCCATTAAATTGATGTGTAATAAAGTACTTTTTGAAAACTAATGATGAAATCTTCCATAACATGCATGTATATCTATTGTTATTTCTACAATACATGCATCGTATTGGAATGTAAAATGTGTACACACCCAATATATCGGCCTCGCAGATGAAAGGTAACTTAAATTCACAAGGCATCGGAATGTATGTAGAAGACGCGAAGTAAAAGGCAAAGCAGTTCTGTGAAGGTGTTTCGGGCAATGGGTTATATCCAGTAACGGCCTGGTAAGGATCACACTGGGCCCATTCCAGGTTTCCCCTTGCGTTTTTATGAAGACCTATCCACATAGGAGACCTATGGACAACAAACACGTAAAAATTATCTGTGAAAGTAAGCCTTGTTAAATAAAAAAATATAATAATTATCTCGTGTGTTATGTTTTTGTTATTATTCCAATGTTCCAAGACAAGTTAATAGAGACCATGGGTGGGGCCCATGCTTACAAAGTTATTTAATTTCTTGAAGTATACATATTTTGTACATATATACAATAATTTACTTTTACTTGTACAATGTACTATATAATAAGAGAAACTTGTCATTTTGTAATATCTATCCATTTATAATAATATATTGAGTTGACTAAGAACTTTTTAAGAATACAGGAAAAAGTGGGGAAATATAGGTAAGACAAAGAGTGAAAGTGATAGGGAAGCACTAAGAACGAAAGAACAATGCCATCCATCAGGAGTTAATAAGTTAAAATACAGTTTAGTACATAACGTATATAAAAAGGAGATAACTGCCGGGAAGGAGTAAATTATAACAGGAGTGATATAGAGTTGTATTGATTTAAAGAAATTTGACAGTTAATTTTTAGTTATAGACCTAATTAAGTAGATACAGTTTCATACTTATCTGTATTCTAAAGTATTGTGTGTGATGAATATGTTGACTCTTTCTATATTATAAGTAAGTTCGTCCGTCCGTCCGTCCGTCCGTCCGTCCGTCTGTCTGTATGTATGTCTGTCTTTAGATGATATTTAATTCTAAATTAATTATAACGTCGCTTTTGCTGATGAGGACTGTTTTTCCGAAACAATTGTCCAGAGGAATAAGTTACCGCTGTCTTGTCTGTTCTAAATTCATTTTCTCTATAGTGTCCATTAATGACAACTGCTTCGAAGATATATCTGAAGCTCGTGACGGGGATGTCTCGCATCGAGTATTGGCTCTTATAACTATCCTATTTATTGGAGGCATGTTTGTAAATTGTAAATAATATAGAATTGTATAAAATATATAAATGGCGATAAACACCCGGGAGAAGAGTTTAGTATAATTGCAAATATCAGATTGAAACGTTGATATGACCAACCGGGTGCAATACAGTTTGTTGATTCAAAATAATTTACCCAAGGGGCCCAATCTAGTTGAAAGTGTGGCCGCATATGAAACATCTTATCAGCTAATCTGTTATTAAATGATTAATTAATTATATCAAGGTAAGGTTACCATTTTATAGTTTTGTTTTATAGATATAATATTTAAGCTATAATATAGTAGAATTCCCTGAAATATTCTCATTTTTGCATCCAAGGTAACCAACTAAAAATGATTTTTTTATTATAATTTAGTGTAATATTTTTTTATTCAAAACGCTTGTAAATTCATCTAACAATTATTGTTTTTCACACTCCCACAAGAGGTGCTTTATTGCGTCTGGTTCATTTTTGCAAAAGGTACATTCAGCACTATGTGAAAGGTTAATTTTGTTCATTTAATAATTTGTACCAAACATAAAATGGTTTACTGTAAATTGAAACCTTATTTATGTGGTAACCCTTTTGACTTTAAAAGGGAGATTATATATTTTATTCCATTCCTTATTATGGAAATTAAAAGATTTATTCCATTTTTCTTGTCCAGTTGGTATGGGTTTTTTATGAGTTTCTTAAAACATTATATATATCCTTAACCCTTTTAAGAGTTTATAGAAAATACTAAAAGTGGATACAGGTAATGTATTATGTACAGTAGGGTTATTATTAAATGTGATACCACACAACAACAAATAAATTAGCTAATATATCAAATTTCTATTCAAGCCCATAATACGACATAAACTGTCCATCATTTTTTATTATGTGGCTGACACGAAATATTCTTTTTTCATCATACTCTTTATAAAAAATTGGTTTCGAATTAACTTGAAATAAAATATGATACCATATAGGTTCTGAGTATAATGAGAATTCATTAAAGAGAAACGTTATTCGAATATGTTCTACTGAATATTCTAGTTGGTGTTTACTTACCTAATTTGCTCTTTCAAGACTGTGTTAAATTGTACAAGGCTGGTTTTCACCAGAGAGGATATGTACGAATACAAATCGTGCTGGTCAATTTTAGCCAGATGTTTCTTCCTTTGGCGGCATACTGTTTTAGCTTTATCCCATGGCACGTGCGCACCGTAAAAGAACTCAAAATTACACCATCCCATACGTACATTTTCCACCGGTTCTTATAGAAATACAAAAAAAAAACAATATTTACGATTTAAAACATGCAAATGGCAAGTCTTATTGGACGCCGTTCAAAAACTTATTCGGTAAATGTTGTGATAATTCATTTTTTTGTTAGCGACATTTTCATTGATATAAAAATTTAGTTTATACTTATATAAACCGAAAATATTCGTACAACACTTTGTTCATACTACAACACAATTCACCATTGCTCCCTTTTTTCTTATTGATTAACATACAGGGTGTGTCTTGAAGAATAGCGTGACGAAATTAATCCGACTTACAATTCAAGCAGATCATATAAAGAAACATACAATGAAACATTTCAATTGGTTTTAATTTATACAATTTATTATGAATTCTGTTATTACAAGTCGTTGTGGACATCAATCGGTATTTAACATTAAAAAAATCATTTTTTAATATTAATAATTCATTTATCAATATTAGAAAACACGCACATTTTTTATATTGAAATTCATGATTTAATATTAAAAAAT
Organism: Pododesmus macrochisma; assembly: GCA_032359645.1. Lineage (NCBI taxonomy): Eukaryota > Metazoa > Mollusca > Bivalvia > Pectinida > Anomiidae > Pododesmus > Pododesmus macrochisma. The sequence continues at coordinate 6,157 of JAUMGZ010236366.1, read as the reverse complement.
TATTTATTTATATTAATAAATCCGATAATTTTTTAGTGTTAATAAATATTTTTTTAGTATTTATAGATAAATAATAAATCATTTTTTATATAAGAAGTTACACTCTTTATTTCTTAATACAGTGTCTTACATCTTTAAACAAACGTTTACAGAATGTTGGTCCCCTTGTTTTCTTACAGTTGATAGGTTATAGAATATTTTTTTACATGCACAGTCTTATTATTCTTGACAAAAGTCTTTGTCAAAATATTTTGTTTGAGTCAGACGTTTGGCAAATTAAGATTCAATAATTTTGTACGTAGTGTTAAGTATCAGAATAATCACAATGTAATTTAAACGGCAACTGTATCTTAGGAAAACAACAAATTCAAAATTTGAAATTAAAATAAATAAGTTACTAACAAAATGTGACAAATAAACCAAAGAACATTGTTATCAAAGTTCGGGGAGCAGAACAAATCACATCACGTTATAATGTTAATTTTACCAAGTATGTTGTGTTGAAATATGCCAGTGAATAAATTAACAAAACCCAAACTTTGCCCCTTTTTCCCGGGATGTTAGGATTTTAATTAACCAATGAAATAAAAAAAGAAATAAGCCGACAATTTCCCCCTCCATCCTTTGGCTCTATAACTTTGATTTACCAAAGTATTGTCTATTCTTAATTAATTCTGTTTCGAAGCTAGATCTAGGGTTCGGGGCGGGGGTGTCTTACAAAGAGTATTAGCTCTTTCCTCTTATAAATATCATATTTATTGAAGGCATGTTTCAGATTGCATTTTTGTATTCAAACACGTACAATGAAGTATAGGTCTATAAAACAATTATTACTTAGTGTCAAGATTTTAATGCAGACATTTTTCACCACTTGTGACGTATTTTCTGATAAACGTTTATCTTACAGTAAGTATATCATAATGGATACTACATAACAGTTCTATGAAATAATATTTACCCACAATACGCTGTTTCCGCAGTATAATAGAACTCTCCTAAATGGAGGTAAGTTGTGGTGACATAACATAAGCAGATTTTAAGCTTTAAACAGATTTAATCAAACCTCTTTAAACTTTTTTTATTTGATTTAAAGTTCAAAGTTTTTCAAGTTTTTGTGCTCGAAAGTGGTGCATTTCATTAGCGAAGATAACAGTTATTTTCACTATTGATATTCATCCGCACAAAAACTCATTTGCAAAGTAAGATTTTTATATCACTGTACGTTACCTTTATTAACTTTGAAATATTAAAACCATTTATTATTATATAAAATGTTTGTTATATCTTTAAATGTTATTTCTTATCGATGCTGTAAGGACTACTTGCTGTGCCGACTTACTGACGCAGAATGTGAATTGAATCCCGACACAACAGCCGATTCACGATGCAGTAGATTTGAATTGGTAATAGTCAAGGGTGGTGTATTAACATGTGGCATCAAAAAGGTGTAAACTTAACCAACATAGATGTTAAAAATCCTTGCATTACTTAAAATTCTTTTGTTTTTGTTTTTAAATTTTCCTTTCTTTCTTTTCTTCCTTTTTTTCTTTTTAATTCTAAATAGAAATTCTTTTGATATTATAAACTTACCTAATGTTCCAAGTATTCCAATCGCCGAAACGGGTAGAATTAACCTTGCAATGACATGTATGACAAACAGATACACCTTGACATCCATATCTATTAATACAAATTACCTAAACTATTCATAAAAATTACACATAATGGTATTGCTTTAGTCACATCTTTTCATGTAAGTTAAAAACTATTAATTAAACACAATGTAACTGTAAATGGTAGAAAAGATAGCTAACAAAACAAAATAATACTTAAAAGACAAAATATAACTTTAAAGGAATATCTAAAAGAAACACTATTGTTGAGAAATAATAGATTGGAAAAAATAAGACAACAAGAATTAATGTAAATTGTTGATTGCTACACAGCAACTATTAAGAATGGTAATACATACCTGTTTACCGTGTTGGAAGTTTCTGTAAAACGAATCTTCCTGTTTGTAACATCAGTTTATGAGAATAAAGAGTTGATTGGTTGTTCCTCGATAACACGAAGACAAAAATTAGTCGCCCATATAATTAGCAATTAAAAATCAGTGCCATGTTATAAAATATTCATGACAAGAAGATTACAGCTCTCAGTAGTATGTGTTTATCATAATATTATGCCATAATACGCCATGGTCTATTATATATTCACGGTATACGGTGCATGGACAAATATACAAAGCAATAGAATCATAACCCAAAGTCAAAACCAAAGATGACACATGATTGATATATCAGATATTGAATTATTTTAACAATTGGAAACTCAACAATCTGACATAGCGTCTAGATATTGTAAGCCCTTATTTATACATTAAATATGTATTTATATATACGCACAGTGAAATAAATGATAAATAAAACTTTATATGCAAAAATAAAATAAAAACAAAATGAAAAGATAAGATGCATACACAAATTAGAAGATAAAAAGAAAAATATGAAAAAGAAACACACACACACACACACACACACACACACACACACACACACCACAAGAGAGAGAGGGGGGTGGGAGAGAGTACAAACCAACATGAAAAGTTCAATGTACATACAGATATGAAAAGATAGAAGTTATCACACACTCTAAAAAGGTGTTTTTAGTTGTATAAAGTTAACGCTTGTCTTCAAACTTATCCTATCTGATATAAAAATGGATATGTTGAGTTAAGTTAAGTTCTATTGCTCCAGCACGCCAATATAATATTTAATAGTGCGACTGCATGCCAATTTAATTCAATTGATCGGCCATTTTTGAAAGGTGCAGCTTCAAAAAACAATACGAATAGGATCAACAGAACGAGAGACATTGACAAACAAACAATGACTGCGTCAAACAATGAAGCACCGGAATGTAATTATTGAAATCGACTTCACAACAAAAACTCAAACACTATCCCGTCCTTGGGTCCTTTAGAATAAGACACTGGTCGTTTGGCAGGTCTCGCTCATGCAGATGTTTTTCATCACTAAGTGCAGAAGTCGATATTGAACATGCAAAATCGCAAACTGAAACGGGTCACCAATATATATATATATCACATTATCTACAATAGACGAACAACAAATTCCTTGTGTGAGAGGACTTTGTCCCAGACTCACTACCTACAAACCAACTGTATCAACGGACACTCATGGAATTTAAAATGGAAAAAACCTTAATAAACCAAGGCGGGAACCAAAAGGAGATATACGAGAAACTAATGGTTCTACCAACCAAACATTATAAAACATTATAATGATCAATTTTACACACTTACATTATATAAACTATGTATTGCGTGCAGCGTTTTCCTTTTCTAAGCTATTTGATCATATCCTGTGTAAGCATAACAACTTGAACTTTTCTGGTCCCAATAACGTGGAACATTTAAAAGCGTCTATTTACATTGCTGGAGAAGAAAAACATTTCATTAGAGACATGAAAATGTTTGAAGACTTTATTACCGCCTGTGTCGTACTTAGTGAGGACCCTGGAATAAAACTCTTGGCTAAACACAACGGCGTGTTCTACATATGATAGATTTTGAATGGTTGCTTTCTTAATTAATGTACACGTCACTTTGCGCAATCTTCACTTATATCGTGACATTAGACCAACAGCGAAGACGTAAACGATATTACAGGAAGAGATGTGGTGACAGGAACAGGAAGCAAAGTAATAGATATAATCCAGAAAGGAAGTTGAGCCCATGCAACGGCGTTGTCACCTACTGTTATCGAACTTTGCACGGGGAGTAAACAAATCCTTGTTATTGAATTTCCAGTTTCTTGTCCCTTCAATGGACGTTTTGATCTTTGTCTTGCCACTACCGTCAATCTGTCTTCCGTCACTAGAAATGCATTGTGCTGCATTCAACAGACATTTTACTTAAGTCAAGGTTTAAAAGAATGCCCAAATAGCAATCAGAGCTCATTCTCCTCTGAAGAGGTTTGGACAGGCCTGTCACCAAGTCCCTTTAAGGTTGCCAGTCAGCATGCAAGTTAAGAAGATTGTGCATATCAAAGGTTGTATAAGGACAATATACCATGCACAATGCTCCCATCCCTTTAACTGGATTATGTGTACGGCGAAGGAGTCTGCAGACAATTCATTGGCAAGAAGAAGCAAAATTGTCTGAAGACTTTAGCCTTTTCAATTTGTAGATCAAACCCCGTTGGAAGGTGGATAAGGTATACCGTTTAATGGAGTATGTGATATCAATACCTTTGTGTAAACAGCTTGCTAGTACTTTGTAGGTTTTTAGAATGGAAATCAAATATATCCAAACATGCTATAACATAACAAGCTAAGAAATGTAAATAAAATAAGCTAGTGATCTTGGAACCGTCCATTCATGGATAAATTAAAACGCTAGCGTTCGGCGTAATTATAAGTATGAATGATATCATTATGAATATGAATATTGACATCCATAAATTGAATTTGGCAAATATGTCTATCAGTTCTGTTATTTTTTTAATTGGGGATTATCCACATATAATGTCATCATGTATCGGTATGTCCTATTGAAGCAATCGATTAGATCTAATTGATTGATCTGTATAGTTTAACCATAAAATTACTTTCAAAGCAGTTGAGGCACACATTAGCTATCAATGATGCATACTTCGTATTCAAAGGGTCACGCACCACCTGCCAACAACACTTGGTTCAAATAAGACAACTTTAATGTTCAAAAGAATCGATAAGGCATTACAAATTTCGCGTCAGGTCCAGATTTCAAACAAAGTATCTCAGAAAAAAGCTCAATAGTCTCAAAAGACGAAATGTATAATTTGCCCTCTCGAACAAACATCCATTTGAACAATGCTAAAAGTTACTACTTTATACGATGATGTGGCAAAGATGTATACAATGTAAAAAAAAACAAAAAGAGCCTAAAGTAGATATATGCTTGACTTTTTCGTTTAATGTCCTTGTTTTATAAAGAACATTTAGACCAACCTTCATTTAAGCTAGCGCTTCGTGTTAAATTTGCCTTTGTCCAGTTGGCATTCATATCGCCTATGAATGCCAACTGAAATCAAGTTCAATACTTATATTTACCATTTGCTATCCAAATGTAACAAACTAAACGGTAAACTATATGAGAAACTAAATTGCATTTAGAAACTTAACGATAAGCAACGAGTGATGGCATTTATAGGCGATATGAATGCCAACTCAATACGGTTGGGATATATAGTGGTATTGCCATGCGATGGTAAATATAGCCTTGTGAACAGGAGGTCAGTATAATGTGCATGTACAAGTTGTTATGTAAGTGTTTTGGTTACGGTGCCATGCCTGCAAAATAGTGATATACTGTATGGATCATATTTTTCTATATAATCCATTGGAGACGACAGTGTTCCCCATTTGTGGAACTTTTGTTGTTATCGCTATGTGCTGTGGTTCCAATCATTATATTGTTCCCATAAACCTCGAGTGGCATAAAAAACAACTGCGTTTGATGTGTCAACTTATGAAGTTTAATCTACCAAACTTATTAAATATGTATGGAATCTATATGTGATCACTCGCTCCGATCGAAACCCTGGGTACCGTGTTAATAAGTAGTGATTTCAAGCTTGAGCTCCGCACGGGTAACCACTAGAGATAAGACAAGCCGCCGAGACGAGTCAAAACAGATGTTCTATGTATTCGCTTGATTCATAACGATTTTATAAGTGTGCACATGGAATTAAAAATCAAACAATTGTTTGAATTATGCAAAGTCCAATGTAACAGTAAAGAAACAGTCATGTTCAGTTAAAATATGATACATATTCTCAATCGGTGGGAAGTATGGTACGCCGTTTGGTTTTGGTAAGATAGGTTTATAGTATATTGTTGTTTTTGTCCTTCGTTACCATTGTGAGTTACCCCCCATCCCTTGGATTCATCGCTTTGATTTATCTAGGTGTTGTCTATTCTATATCAGTTTTTCCTTTCGAGTCCGTTGATGATAATGCTTCAGTTCTCTCATCTGTTTGTTTTGCAAAAGTTTTATTTATTTACTAGTTTTAGATAACAATTTATACGGCTTTTTATCAATATGCAATAAGACTAGTGTGATTGTATTCAACGTGAAGTTGATGTATGAGTA
>JAUMGZ010236355.1:0-10825 GCA_032359645.1 Pododesmus macrochisma | reverse complement strand
CTTGTTTAAATGTTTTTGCTTATCCGGGCCATTTTTCCCACACTATTTCATGCAGCAACCTCAAATTTGGCACAAAGGTACAATTTGGGAAGGCAGAGTGTTGCATACCAAAATTGAAGTTGTGGAGCAAAGATCATGGGGTCTACGCCAACCAAACTTCATACAACTATTAAGTGTTTGAAGGCGATCAACTGTGACCATGTTTTATCTTATTTGCATATCATGTGGTACCTGATTGGTCGAAATTGAGATATTGTCTGATTTTAATCAAAAGTGGTACATAGGGGAAATGTTAATGACTTGGCTTTTTTTGTACTTCAAACGGACCACTTGCCTTATGGTAAGACTTGCTCACTGCTTATTCAAAATATGCATAGTAAGCTGTTGGGTTAAAGGTTCAGTTTGTGAGTCATATAATTAAAATATTTAATAATTAAATGGCTTCCCCTTCAGCTAATTACTGTTGGGTATCCTTGTTTGGCCAAAATAATTGACTTCTTAGAAGCAAACTGTATCCAGTGGTATATTTGGTTACTGGGAACACAGGGAAAGGGGGCCATCTTAGCGGTGCATGGCCCTGTTTTCGACAAGTGGAGCTCTTTTTTAAACATTTTTTCCAAGAGTTATTGCCCTTTAATGACTTGTTTTTAATATGCATACATGTAGCTATTTTTCCCATACAGTTTCGCTCAGCAACCTCAAACTTAGCATTAAGGTACAACTTGGGAAAGCAAAGCGTCACCTACCAAAGCCAGAGTTACGGGGTCAGGATCAAGGCGTCGGTTTTTGTTATCTTGGATGTGCAGTTAAGTCATGCCATCATTGTTGTTCAAAAGGAATTGGTGGGGGACTATAGATTGCCCTGCAATACTTGATGCTTGTTTATTCAAGCTGCCAACTTTGACAGAACATTGATCATGGGATCTATTCTGACAACTGTTTGTCATATGTTTAATTAACTTCTTTGTTATTACACCCCTCCAAAAGCTACAAGGAATTTAATGTGCTGTTATGTCAACTATCATTATTTTCATTTCTTGTTGACTTCAATGACCTCACTGTTTATTATAATCAGGATTCCAAGATTGCAAATACAACTAGAAAAGACATTTGTTAGAAACAATTGTGCGTCTTCCCAGTGTTGTTTAGAAATGTATGGAAAATTTTTCTTTGACCTTGACCTCAATATCAGTGTCAAAAAGGTTCTCCATAAGATCTTCTCTTAGTTTCAATATGAAGTCTCTATGTTTTTTGTTGTTTTGTTTTTGTGTTAAGGGCTTATCGTCCGATCAACAGCTAAGGTCATTTACGGGCATGCCAGTTTTACTGGTGGAGGAAACCAGAGTACCCGAAGTACATATGTAAACCACCGACCTACGGCAAGTCACTGGCAAGTTATTTGGAAAAATTATGTTTTGACCTTGAACTTTGACCTTTAATATCAAAGTCAATGAAGAGTCTCCTAAATATCTTCACTTAGTAAGAATATAAAGACTCTAGGTTAATCAAACAAGAAATTATTGCGAAAATATGTATTGACCTTGACCTTTGACATCAATGTCAATAAACATTATCCATACGATCTTCCTTTAGTTCAACTACTGTATGACATACATGTATGTATGTTAATAAAGTAAGAAGTTATAGGGAAACGTATGATTTTGACCTCTTTTGCCTTGGCCTTTGACATCAATGTCGATGAAAGGTATTTCTACGATCCGACCTTAGCATTAATATGAAGATTCTAGGTTAATCCAGTCAGAAGTTATATGGCAAAAGGTGTCTTGACCTCCTTGGCCTTTGCCATCTATATCAAGGTAACGGAAGGTCTACCTAAGATCGCCCCCCAGGTTTAATATGAAGTTCCTATGTCAGTCCAATAAAAAGCACTAGAGAAAAGACAAGTTTAACCTTTGACCTTTTCACCTATTTTGCAAGTTGAAATGTCCCTCCTTATGAGGACTAATATATCTAAACATTTGCAGTTCCTATGTCAAATGGTAAGGGAACTTTACGTTATGGAGTATTTGATTTTTCGAATGCACCTATGACCTTGACCTTTGACCACTGGGTACCCTCCAGTGAAAGGATTCTTACTTTCAATACTGTCTCTGTTCCAAATATGAAGTCCCTAGGTGTTATGGTTCAAAAGTTAGAGTTGAAAATGCATTTGTGGTAAGAATACAGAAAAATAATCATCAACACAAAAAACAAAACGTCTTCCAACCGACTGAGAAGACGTAAATATATTGCCATTACTGTGCTGTAAAATTGATGATATTGGGACACATCATTGTTTTACTTGACATGTTGACATTTGCCTATTGATGTTTATGACCTTTGAAACTAAAAATATGGTGTGGCATTTTTCAGCCATATTTGCAGAATCACCAAACTTGGCGTGATAGTGTTTACGTATCTTGGAATCTCAGTATGTCGAAAATAAAAATGGCCAGTGTAACAGCCGTCTTGAAAATCTTGTTATTATATCCGAAACACCAATTCCTCAAAACATTGGATTTCTCTATTAAACTTCTTTGTATTTGTAATTTTGCATTCTCTTAACCTAAGAATGGATGTAGAATTGTTCATTAAGTAATCTACAGCCATCTGATGGTGACTTTATAGACATATGATACTTCACTCGGTCACATGCAATTTCAGTGTCATTGACCTTGTTCCTGAAGCTTGATTTTTCCCATACAAATCCCGTCTCTCGTCCGTCGTCGTCGTTAACTTTTTACTTTTTCGACTTCTTCTCCTAAACCACTGGACCCATTTCATCCAAACTTGGTAGAAGACATCCCTAGGAGAAGATGGTACATATTAGTTCAAATGAAGGGTTAAGGCTTCCAGGGGGCACCTTTTTCGGGGCCAAAATGGGGTAAAAGTAAAACTTAAAGGCCTAGTGCTTAATGCTTTGTTATGTAATAACGTAAGGGCATGGAGAACCAAGTATGTTTAAGGCATGACTCTGGGGTCAAAAGTATTCAAATGCAAATATTTAGTTTTTGGTTTATTTCAACCAGATGGACGTTAAGGCCCGATGGGCCTCTTGTTCAATTAAACTGTGCACATGCGTTAGTGTGTTAAAATCTCGATTAGGATTGTTTTAGGTATCAAATGGTTCACAATAACAGAAAATAAAATTGTATAAACTGCCATTGGGACTTTGACCTCTTACCCCATGACCCAAAAAAATAGCGATATCTTAATTCGCACAAGTAACACCCGTGTACAGTTTGAGTTTAAGCAGATTCAAATGATTTGTTAGTGCGCATTAGAAGAGAGGTTGAATTCAGAAGACGTAACCCCTTTTTCAAATCAATTAATCAATTAATGTGCGCACTGCATGCAGGGTCGTAGTCTGGGGACATGGAATTTTGTCAAATTCAAATAAGATTACAGTGAAAACGAACGAAAACAAGAACACATAAAGACGAAATAAATACAACACAGATCTCTATCAAAAGCTTAGAAACGAAACTAAGTGACGATTGAGAACTTCCTACGTTTATATGTCACCCGTTGTGGTGTCTCAATATGAATGTGGTATAATCTATGGTGACAAAACTATATATGACTTAGGGATCATCCCAAAAATACTATATTACAAATGTTTATGTCAAGATTAATGAATAGAAATTTCTATTTTCCTCAATGACCTTTGTATCATTCGATTCAAATGAGCTAAAACAATACATATATTACTCATATTAAAGTAAGGACCATTTTGATGATGTTTGTTGGTTAAGTAACACTTCATATTAAATCGAGTTTCAAGTTATTTCTAATGTAAAATTCTAATTGTTATACTCAGGTTTCCATTCTTGGCTACGCGGTAAAGTTTGCATGTAATTTCGGAACTACATAATATTATAAGTTGTGAATGATTCATACCTTTCTGAACTTTCTGATTATAATGCAATGTTTCATTAGTTAATTATTATTATTATTAATTGAATTATTATAGAAGTCACGAATCTTTTTATAATGAGTTAATTACGTATCGTAATGCTTTAAAACACATTCTGCTGTGCTGTATTTATTTTTGGTGAAACCAGCGCGGTGGCCCAGAGGCGTTAAAATTAGGCAATCTTCTCGCTCCCCTTAAAGCGCTCAGCATTACAGGGTAGGAGGAGGACTGGTTGGCTCGGTGTCAGGATAATTTGACCTAGTGAAGTATCATGTCTGCGGTGTTATATTTCAGTGAGACAGCAGTATTAAGTCGCCATAAGTGCGCACTGACACAAGCAGAGACCGTCTCGATATGACCTAAACATGAGTTAAAGGGACGCTTAACCCCAATAAAACAATCAACACTTTTTTGGTGACGGTCTTCTTTTAATTTCCATTGCATCTCGTTGATATGTTTACCTTTCATTTAGGCCGAGATTCCTCTGCTCCTCAAAAACAGGCAATATCAGAAAACGGCATTCGTTCTCGGCCTAACCTTTCATTATGCACGTGTAAATGAAAACACAAAAATTCACAATATTTATGTTTACATATTTAACTATTGAAATTTCATAACCGTTTTGTGTAATTGTCATTTTTGCTTAGGAATCCTATAATTTAAATGAATTACATTCCTACTCGTTTCTTGCAATAACACAATTTCTTTGCTGGAAATTCGTTGACACATTCTGATTGGTATGAATACATATTCAGTCTAGTAATACTGTCTTTTGTCATAGAGAGTATCCCATTTCTGTATAGTACTGTTGACTCCAATAAGGCACCTCCGGGGACTGTCTCTATTTTGATAACAAAGTCTCTATGATTGTTGCTAGATGTCTGGGTGGTATACAATTCGGAGATTTCCAGGACCTGGTGAAGTACAAGTCGTTCACATTCCTTAATATGTCTTGACAGTAATGAGTTGACATATTCTAGCATGAAGTTGGATATTTGTCTGACAAATGGTGTAGATATATTCAAAGCTCTTAATGAACCACAGGCACACCAGTGATTAGCAATGCCCGCTATTTCACAAGTTCTGTTCTGCGGAATCTTATTAAATAGACTGATGCCGTTACTACCTGTGCTTGGTCGTGTTCTTGTTTGGTATAAGATATCTAGAAGTGTTTCGTGCATATCATAAGGAGTTGTTAATCTATGGGAATTAGGTCTGAGATTTTCACTAACATATGTTTCATCAATAGTAAAACTTTGTGGAAGAGCAATATATGCAGCTGGGAGGCGTGCTTCTAGTCGTCCTACTGGAGAGCGGCGGACTGGTCCAAACCTAGAACCATGGTCACTAAATACGACCAAGATGGTGTTTTTATTATGACCTTGTTGTATGAACTTTTCTAGAAACCCCGAAAGTAGAAAATCTGATTCTTTGATGCTTTTGTCTGGATTGTGAAAAAGCCTGGTAAGAAAGCACAAAGCAAAACAATTTCGACTTGTGTAAACTGAGAGAAAATCCGAAACATAATCCAGAGTCTTTTGCGCCGCAATCTTACCACCTACACAAACCGAGTGATTTGACTTCTCTTTAGCCTTTGATTCTATTGCTGCTGACATTGTATGATATAAGTGGTCGACCGGTGAATCAGCGAACCCCGCCTTAAGATGGTTGAATATTGCTATATCAATCATGTCTTCTGCAAACAAAGTAGCATACCCTTGTTTTGCAAATCGGTTCCAAATGAAATTAAATTTATCCAAATAAACATTTTCTTTCCATCCCAGTTTTCTTAGTTCACGTACTGAAATGCCCAGGGTAAATGGAACAATATTGGGGAAAGTATTGTCTCCAACTTTATTGTAACCTAGAAGCTCTACGGCTCCTAGTTTCTCCAGAAGAACGGTTCTTGTTGTCGGAAGGTTTCTTAAAAAGCTGCTTCTCGACAATGAATCTATACCCAGCAGGAGAACATTATAACGATGCTTGTCAGCATTCAATGAATCTTGATTATGTCGTGCGATTCTCTCTTTTGGAATAACGAACGCATGGAAGTTTGAGTAAAGAATGATTCCTTTTTTTGAAAAACATTCGACTTTGTTAAAATCAAAATCAACAACAGTTTCAGTGTAGAACTTGCCTCTTCTTCCCTCAAGGAAGCTGTAATTCTTTGTTGAAGCGTTTTTAGGTTTGATGATTGGTACATACTCGCAGTGACTCACGTCTCTGTAATACCCCAATGCACGTTTGTTCAACTTTATTGTGTTTAGAGTTTGAGTTGTTAAAGAGGGAATGCGGCTGCTACAGTTTATACTTTTAGATTCAACGGTAAAATGTAATAGACTTTCGTCGAATGGGTGAATATACGGAATTTTACATCCTTCTGTGTCAATTAGAAACTTTGGGATGGTGATTGGAAAACTTGGAGTTGATATACTCTGATCCTGTCTCTCTGTAGGCTGGTACTGAACAGTGAATGCCAATATGATTACGCACGATATTAACACGACAATGGTTAAAACCAGGCGTAGCATGAATCGCACATGAAACGAATGAATGGCTAAGAAACCTGCAATTAGAAGCAAGAGACATTTAGAATAAAAAATCACGACGATTACTGTAGTTCAAAGAGAGAGAAAAAAGAGTACAATTATAAAGAATTATAATCTTGATATAAATAAAAGTGAAACAAAAATTGTGATGTAAATTATGTGTTACGGTCGATCCGATTCATGACATCGTGCTGAAAGAAGAGCAAACCACCTCGGCGACGCATTACCAGCTTTGGGTTCGGAAAAAGGGAGGTAACAGTTTTAGGCTTGTAAGTTTCGGGGTACAACTAAAGGTTGGCCAGGATTTAGGTTAAGATACGTATCGTTTTATTTATAAATGGTTCCTATATATATGATTAAATGTTGTTGAAATTCAAAGCAAATAACTTAAAGAAAATCAGAACTCCGTTTAGTACCTATTAATCTGGCATCTCAAAAGTAGGGAGCAATAAATTAAGCTTGCGGAATCACGTTTTTTATGAACGAAATATCTTATAAAGTTCCATCTTATAAAGTTTATGATATATTTTATAAAGTATATATAAGACATCTAATACTGTATAAGATATATAATATCCTCTACAAGGCGTCTTATATAGTTTATCAGATTACTTAAACAATTTAAGATATGTTGTAAAGTATTTATGCTATTTTATTAAGTTTTTTAGTGACAAATCTATATTCCATTGAACAGTATACGACAAAATATATTAAGGAAAATCGTTAGGATAAAGGATTGTTTTACAGATTGGATAATATTGATTTCCTAACATAAGTCAATTGACATAAAAGCTTTCTAATTATGCAACAATAAGGATAGGTCACTTATCTTGTTTTTGAGATATAAGCGTTTTAAATTTTGGCGGGAAAAGAACTCCTAGAATTCATAAGATATATCAAAGATCTATAAGTATGTATATGTATATGGAAAAATTTGATTTTTTTGGTGCCAGAAATAATAGGGAAAGGGTATTACCAGAAACGTTGAAAGATGCTTCTGGTAATACCGATCATAACATATTTTGGTTGATGGGTATATGAGGTGTATATTTTAAGAATACTATTAGAACAGTACAATAGGCAAACTATTTAGCAAAATGCCCGAACCACCTTAAAAGCCATATCTCTGGCGCCGTCCTTCTTAAAGTGGCATACACACTCCGGTACTATATGAAAGCAATTACTTCAATATAAAACGAATTATTTATAATAACACTATAAATAGATGATGTGTCGTAAATTGAATACTTTTATTAAGTAAGATAACAGGGTTCAAACCAGCGAAATATTGAAGAATTCGCGAAGACCCGCCTCCTGATCGGCCAGTATCTCTCATTAGTATGCAGACGAAGTCAGGGTGGACAGTGGTATAGTTTAAAATAGCATCAATACCCATCACATGTCCCGTTATCATGACACAATTCATTGTTTCTCGTGCACAGGTAACATCGTATCCTAATACACCTTTATCATGTAAATGAACTCTGCCCGATAACATAAACACAAAACACCAACACTGTCTAAATATCTGTCTCGAGCAATACCCATGAAACGAAGATTTGGGGATGTTGTCCAAAATCAGCGCCCGTTAGTCATTTATAATTTGCCCTGAATTATAATTTAGATTATTTTTGAAATTTGGTAACTTTGTGAAGATACATGAGCTTCAGATTTAATTAACGAAAAGTTACTAACTTTACATGCTTTATAAAAATACCCATTTTGAAAATAAATTAAAAACCAAGCAATAATTACTATTCGTTGATGTGTATGTATCTTTAAGCCTGTGCAACATGTAGAAATATGAAACAACTTTTTAATCTTAATTTTCATGTATTGCCACAGAGACGTACAGATAGATACTATATACGCCTCTGATTGCCACTACCATTTATTGATAATGTATGCCACTAAATTATAATTGTTACTAACACTTGTGCAGACCTCCATTATCTTGTACAGATCTTTTACCCCATCACTGTTAACACGGCAAGATACTTTGACATTTTAAGTTTTAACTGAGACTAAAGTTTCTGGTATATATGGCACATGCACATACCTGTATTTTACATTTTTTAAAAATGACATTTTTATCATAATCCGCCAAGAAATGGTTTCAAAGTCGTTTTACACTAGAAGAGTTGTAAATTTAGTATGAATATAGATGTCAGTAAATGTACTTTTCTCAAAAAGAGCGGGATTTTGTCACGAGTATTTCCCCTTTGTTGCAGCGCAGGAAATGACCCTAAGTGACCTCCTCACACACAGCAGGATGACTAACGAGGGATGGAGATGTTATGAAGTTAGTTTATAGAAAATTAAGGAAGAATTTACATCGTTCGTACACTTAAGTATCATATACTTGCTTGACGGAATAAAAACTTTGTAAGTATATATCTTGCTTAGATGTACAGTACTGTATATTATAGAAAGTTGTGCCAAAACTTTGTGAAAAAGTTTGTAATTCCATTTCGTCATATCTCAGAAGTGAGTTGAAGTCATGGTGCAGTGTTTTCAGTTTCAGAGCTGATTGTCTAGACAGAATAGGTGTTGGAAAGCAAGTATAATATGAGTTTGTTTGTTTATTGGGTTTTGGCATCCCTTTGAAGGCACGTGGAAATGTGAGTTATTCAGTAGTGTCAGTTATGATTTGGCTGAGAGTATCTTCAAGTTCAATGGCTTAAACTTGTGGGTGTCAAGGATAGAAAGTACTTATTTCCAAAATTTTAAATATGTTGAAATTTTGTCGTGAAGCAGGAAAAAAAGTTGCAAAATTTAGGTAGCGTTGATCACATCCACTCATGATTTAAGAATTCTGATTACAATATAGATATAAATACATGAGGTGATTGATGACCATTATATACCTGTGGTGCAGACCTTTACAGAAAGTCACAGGTACATTACATATAAGTGTAGCTTCTGTTAAGTGTTAAATGACATGTATATGCACACCATACATGATACACACATAACATACATATTTACAAGATAAACAATATTTTATTTGCCAGAAAAGGACCCAAAGAGGGGCAAGTATTGATATCAACAGGAAGACATTTCATAGGATCCTAAAGTAAACATTTATAATATTTAATAATTTTTTTTGTTTAATGACTTGATATTAATGGTATTCTTAATAAATGCATCTTATTCTAATGTCATTCAAATATATATATATATATGTACATAAACACAAATCTATATACATATATTATTAATGCATGTACAATTTGTATATATACTGTACCTCAATCTGCTTATTATAAGATGACCTTGGTCATGTACTTTTGTGGGATGTATATAACTTTATTTTTCTCCTATAAATTGCATATAGCTATAGGCAAACTGCTTTACATGTTGTGCGACAACAAAAGTTAGGAGAATCCCAATGAGTTGACAGTTATATCACAGGTCTCTAATCCAATTTGATATTTGACATGTATATATGATGATGATATTTGCAGAATTATTGTTTTGTTTTTTT
This sequence comes from Pododesmus macrochisma, assembly GCA_032359645.1. Classification (NCBI taxonomy): domain Eukaryota; kingdom Metazoa; phylum Mollusca; class Bivalvia; order Pectinida; family Anomiidae; genus Pododesmus; species Pododesmus macrochisma. Next base: position 873 of record JAUMGZ010236355.1, on the reverse strand, counting down.
AGTCCATTTGGACCAAAGTTTCAAGGTGGACTTTTCTCAAACAAATCCTGTCCACCATCCGTCCATCTTTCACTCTGACTTTAAACGACGTCTCCTCTGAAACTACTGGGCAGATTTCAACCGAATTTGTCAGGAAACATCAATAGGGGAAGGGGATTCAAGATTGTAGAAATGAATGACCTGACCCCCAGGGGACAGGTGGGCGGGGCCAAAAGGGGTAACTTTGACAATATGCCTTCAAACGACATCTCCTCTTAGACTATTGGACAGATATCAACCAAATTTGGCTGGTAGCATCCTTAGGGGTAGGGGATTCAAGATTGTACAAATAAAGGATCTGACTCCCCAGGGGACAGGTGGGTGGGGCCTAAAGGGGTAAATTTGACAGTTTGTCTTTAAAAGACATCTCCTCTGAGACTATTGAGCAGATTTCAACCAAATTTAGGAGGAAGCATCCTTAAGGGTAGGGGATTCAAGATTGCACAAATGAAGGATCAGACCCCCAGGGGACAGTTGGGCGGGCCAAAAGGGGAACTTGACAGTTAGCCTTTAAACGACATTTCCTCTGAGACTATTTGACCAAATTTGGCTGGAAGCATTCTTAATTAGGGGTAGAGGATTCAAGATTGTACAAATGAAGTCCCTTACCCCCAGGGGATAGGTTGGTGGGACCAAAAGGTGGTAAATTTGACAGTATGCCTTCGGGTACAAGGAGTAAATTGACAGTATGCCTTTAAACAGTCTACTCTGAGACTATTGGGCAGATTTCAACCAAATTTGGCTGGAATCATTCTTAGGGGATTTAGAATTGTACAAATGAAGTCCCTGACCCCCCCCCCCCCCCCCCCCCCGCCGCGGGGCCGGGGGGGGGGG
>JAUMGZ010236344.1:0-10825 GCA_032359645.1 Pododesmus macrochisma | reverse complement strand
ATAAGTGACAGGTATTTTAGAAAAGTATGGTTTTTAGTAAGGATTATATAGTAAATTTATTTTTAGGCGTGCCACCTTCACTGACCTGTCGTAATTATATGATCATAGTTTACTACAGGAATGCTGTCTTGAGTGATTAAAAAAAATACTTGATGCATTACTAAGCAGTGATTCTCCCATTTCCAATTTTTGGGATCGATACATTTCAGATTCAGTTATAAAGCATGTATTAAAAAGATAAAAGCATTTTCATGAAGATATCCACACGAGTTGTGTCATTTGTCAGATATATAAATTCCAGAAACTTATGGCGAATATTCTGTTTCCGTTGACAAGTAAGACTTATGTTTGTGTGGTCTGCTACTTAAATTGACACCCCAAAAAAACCTTCAATAGTTATCTGCCTTGAAATGATAGATCACTCACTACGTTCTACTGTGATAAACGAACTGAAAGGAAGTGGTTCGTAAATGATGGCTAGCGAAATCTGGTGATAGATAAACTAATAAATAATACTATGATTCAACAGTAATACATTTATTCTTCTTTTAAAATCATTTTTTATATTAAAAAAATTACAATTTATACAACATATTATTTTGTTTATAAGTAGCAATAAAATTCATGAATATGTAAACGAATAAAAGTTCAATATATAGAACAAAGTATTGGAATGCGTACGGTATGATTGAATTGTCGATAAGCAGTGTGTACGCTACAATTAGACAATAAATTAGTTCTAGTCTAAATTTGAGTTAGGGTTTAGACCTAGCTTTTTTATTATGGTCTAGACTTTGATAATATCCCATGAGTCGAAATACCTAACTCGAATTGGGTTTAGGTCTAAATATATATATATCTGTGGCACGTATACTTCGTCAAGCGTTCAATTAAAAAATATATTTGTTAAAATTGGTAAATACGATCTCATGTTAAATTTATATTCAGCATGGGTGTACATTGAAAGATAAATTCATTACATTTATAGTAACTCCATCACGTATCAAGGATTCAGTAAGAGATCCTAAATTCAATGACAAGTAGACATGCATATAGGTATAATGTAAGAATATGTAAGGTGTGGGGTTATCGACTGATACATCAGCCTCAGTTATACCGTTAGTGTCCAAGTATAACCAATCGGCAAACCTCGGTCGATTCCGCTAGATGTACGGAATCGGCCGAGGTGCGACGAGTGCAAGTATAACAATCTGATGCACGCGAGTGTTGGCGCGCAATGTGGTCAATGTTCAGGTCGACCTGACCTTTAATACTGGACTGGTGTTAACCCCTTTTCCGTTGAGTAAACATGAAATGGTGTGCACAAGAGGCAGGTTTAACTCAAGTTTAAACAATCTCAGTTAAAAGTGTTGTATTGTTTGGTCTCGTTGATGTCGTTGTAGTCCATTTTTAGCAAACACAAGAACAAAAATCCTTCTAGTATGCATAGTCCTGTTCCACCCCATCCAAAACCAAACGACCAGTAATATGTGTACGTCACATCCTCCGGGTAAATATCACGTGATTTAATGTCTTTGTCTCGTAATGCAATGAATACAATTCCGCTTGCTACGCCACACATACCTGTTGAAAAATGAGAGAATCGTTATTGAAAGTTTTTCTGACCGCATTTACAGAGAAAACTTGTAATTCATATTCATCATGTCTACAGAAAGCGTTATATAAGGACCTTAACATTTAACTAAATTTTTACACGATAACGCTCTTTTCACTTTCTTTTCTTTATTACTTTAACAACTTGGTTTGCGGACTTAAATTAAGTTATTCTTCCTTTTGAAATACTGGTAAATAAAATTCGCACTGTAGAAGAATAAATGGAATTGAAAATAATGAAAAGTGTGTATGATCTAAAACAAGAATTCTACGGATTTATCTAGCTTAGCTATGTATAACATTCAGTTGATTTAGGCTAATATTTAAGAAGTTAGTCGCCAATTCTCAAAAATCTGCTAAAATTTACATTTTCAACCATGTGCAAAACTGACATTGTTACAATTTTTTTAATTTATTATTTAATTAATAATTCGTTACAAGAACGCAAAATTATTCTTTGATAATTTCAAGTTTGACGTTGTTTTGTGTTTCCTCCGATGCGGATAGTCTTTATATAACTTTTTGTTCGGATACTTACTGGCTATCAGACACAGGAATGACGACAGTAGATACAGACTTGACCGCTTGAATGACCTACAGTCCGCTGGCCAAAGTCCACAAATAAGTGTCAATACAGCAAAGATCTGAACAGCAGCACACGCAACCATACAACCTACCCATGACCGCTCTAAATCTGTAAAAGTAATTATTATAATGATACATTATACAACCTACCCATGACCGCTCTAAATCTGTAAAAGTCATATTACAATACATTATACAGCCTACCCATGACCGCTCTAAATCTGTAAAAGTCATATTACAATACATTATACACCCTACCCATGACCGCTCTAAATCTGTAAAAGTCATATTACAATACATCTTACAACCTACCCATGACCGCTCTAAATCTATAAAAGTCATATTACATTACATCTTACAACTTACCAGTTAAACTTAGTATAAGGGTACTAGTGTGGAAGTCGGTGTGTTGCGTACCATAAGTAGGTCACTGCGACCTCTACCTTGACCTTTGACCTACATTATTGAATATTTGTTTCCAGAGAAATCTTAAATGTTGTTTTCCACAGTGTAATGAACATAAGTATACGGATACTTGTGCTGAAGGCGGCTTGTCACATATCACAAGTAGGTCACTGCGACCTCTACCTCGACCTTTGATCTACATTATTGAATATTGGTTTCCGGAGCATATCTCCAATGTTTTTTCACGTATTGTAATGAAACTTATGATAAGGGTACTTGTCTTGGAAGGCGGTGTTTCGCGTACCATATGTAGGTCACTGCGATCTCTACCCTGACCTTTGATTGCTTTCTGGAGTATAACTCTCCTACTTTTTCACATACTGTAGTGGAGTCGATACTTGTGCGGAAGAAAAAGTCTGATGTGTCACATACCATAATAAGGTCCCTGTATTGGACCTAAATTAGTTATTGAATATTGGCCATTGGATCATATTTCCCCTACTTTTGCACATTTTGTAATGGAACTTATTACTTAAGTACTTGTGTGTAAGGTGGTATGTCACATATCAAAAGTAGGTCACTGGGACCTCTGCATTGACCTTTGACCTACATTATTTTGAATATTGGTTTCCAGAGCTTAGCTCCTATGTTACAACTACAAGAATGACACTGGTGTGTAAATACATTCGTGGAATGAGGTGTGTTGCTAACCATAAGCAGGTCAGTGTGACCACTTCTTTGACCAAAATGATATTGATTTTTTGTTTCTCTAGTCAACTTTAACACATACAAAATTGAACTTGCTACAGGCATAGGGTAGATACGTGTAAGTGGTGTACATTAAAGTGGGGGTATATACGAAGCCCCCCCCCTTTCGAATTGCATCTGGTTTTTATCTGTCACTGTTCTATACTTGGCATTGGGAACCTTTTTTTAGGGGAGTTCTTTTCGACTTACAAAAATATCAGATTTTGCTGTTTATGCGTATAGCTTGTTATATAAGAGTTGATGTAAAAACTTCTCTGTGTCCACGTGAGTATTTACTCGTGTTATTGGTTCATAAAACATATCTTTAAAATACTATTGTCAAATTAAGTTGCTTAGCAACAAGAATGGATAACATAGTGAAAATGTTTTTTTGGTCTACTCCTAAATGAATTTAAATATACATACGTAAATATCTATGCTCCTCAAACGTTAACGACTTTTCATCTACTGGAATCATATCTTGGTAGGTATAAACACATTTCCCAGATCTGTGGGTCAAATCAATGTCTGCAAAAGAAGAAAAAAAAGTTGAACAATTGGTGAGTGTAATACTACCATCATAGTTTACCGTGCAAAATCATTGTCAACGTCTCATTCAACATTTTTCTACGTCATATCGAGACAGTGTCTGCTTGTGAAAGTGCGCACTAATGGCGGCATCATTGTGCTGTTTCACTGAAATATCACGCCACAGACACATTGACATGATACTTCACTCGGTCACATTATCTTGACACCGAACCAAACCAGTCCTTGTCCTATCCAGTAATACTGAGTGCGAGAAGCGAGATTACCTGATTTTAGCTCAGTTGGTAGAGCGTTCGTTTTTTGTGCGGTAGGTCGCAGGTTCCATCTCTTGCCGCTTCCCACCTATAAGACTTTAGAATTAGGCAATCTTCTCACTCCTCGCTAAACTCCCAGTATTCGGGTTAGGAGAAGAACTGGTTGACTCAGTGTCAAGATAATATGACTGAATAAAGTATCATGCTAATGTGTATGTGGCGTGATATTTCAGTTAGAAAGCACTATTGAGTCGCCATCAATGCGCAAGGTCACAATCAGACACCGTCTCGATATGACCTAGACATGTGTTGAAAGGTAAATTGAACCCCAATAAAAAATAAAAATCTGTCCTTGTTCTCACATATTTGAAGATGATTTTGGAGGGCGATATCACGTTAATTACTCGAACTTTCATATTTATCTATTGTATGAATAATGTTAATTGAACGACGTTGAGCTACAACTTCAACAAAAAGAACGTGATTGACGTTTGTGGAATAGTTTACACTCGCATTTATCATAACTATAATACTTTCACATCACAACTGAACATGGGCTATAAGCACAATTGAAGTCAATGTTGAACGTCTAAATGGTCTAGTCGGGATTAAAAGTACGGCTGAAGTCAATGACGAACGTCTGCTCGCAGCATTACCTAAATGTCAAAGATGAAACAAAGCCAAATACCTCATAGAAGCTGCGAAAAGACGAGTGGTGCGGGAAAGCAGTAATTCATTTTATAAAAGCGGGGGAGGGCTAATTTTGTGTAATTGTCGCGATATTTACGTTCCTATATATCACCAATCTTAGAACTAGATTAAAATCCCGCGTGACCTTGACTGTTGGCGCTTTAGTCTACTATCATATTCATGTATAGTGCTGTGGTAGATTCATGTTTGTACATTTTACAAGAGACGAGCGATTGGGAAAAAAACGCCAGGATAAAACGTAAGATAATTACATTATGTAGATATATGTTCGCAAACTTTTAAATGCAAACTAATTTTTAAAAACAGGAAATCTTAATTCAAGTTATCTTTGAATTGTCCAATTGTCATTGAAAGCTCTCGTTCAACTTCGGTGTGAACCAAGGCAGTACAGGGTACCTTAAAATGCTCAGCTGTACTAACGGAACAGAATATTCAAGTTATAGTACGTTCATTTATTAAATACCCCAAAAATGAAAAAATAGTCATTAGAAATAAAATGAATTTTAGAAAAGACGTAACCTGGCGAAGACTACGTAATACACATAAGTAAGGGGATCATGCGGGCAAAGTTGAATGCTTAACCTGACCATGTTTGTTTGTTTGAGGGTTACACGTCTAGGTCATATCGAATTCCTGAAAAAGCTCCTCGAATATCATACGCGAGTCAATTTATCTGAATATTAAACCTGATCCAAAGTACCTGCGATTCGGTCGCATCTTATCCTTACACCGAGGCACTAAGCCCTTCGACTCAGAATGCTCATTATATAGCAAAGAGCGAACAGATTATATCATTTTACGTCTAAAGTGTGACGCGACCGGGAATCGAACCCACGACCTACTGCACACAAAGTAAACACTCAACCAACTGTGTATGTGTGTGTGTGTGTGTTTGTGTGTGTGTGTGTGCGTGCGTGCGTGCATGGGGTTGAACAGACGTAGGTATTGTTTTAGTTAGCTATTTTAGCATTCAACTTTTCCATTTCAAGATGTAATAAACAAGCGATTGGTTTGATAATTATAGAATACATTATTTAGTTAACATTAGTGTAAAGATCATTTATATTAAAATGAGGGAACGAATTGTTGGGGGATAGGAAGAGATTGATTACAATCTCGGGGAAGTGAATATCATAGTTAGAAAATCTTGACAACTGAATTTTTATTGTGCCAGTCTCTTTCAGAATTTGTATATCCTGTGACGGTAACATGTATATGATTTAGAATTCTATCAGCACAGATTTCAATCTATGGGTGAAACTGGAAACAAAAACTTCGGAGCTTTATTTTAAGTCTCAGCAGTAATTGTTTCGTGTGCTATTCAAAATTGTATTGTCGTTAATGTATATAATGACCTTTGTTACACGTTTGACATCACTCAAGTGTTCAAATCTTAACGGAAACCACTTTGTATAATGCATTTTTATGTTGGAATGTTGTTTTTTTTTTAAAACACGGACTATTCAAGCAAGATTTTTCTAACTCTATGTACATTCAAATTAACCTGATCCTTAACGCGACAAACATATCGTTTAAAAGTGATTTAAATTTTGACACAGATTGAGAAGTGCGCATTAAACCAGTGTATTTGACCCGAGGTATATAAAGGATTTAAGCGGCTTTATTTAAGAAAAATAAACCACCTACGTTCAGTTACATGACTAGTTTGTCCAGTTAACGCCCGACTGGGCGTGGTTAGAAAAAGCTCTTCAGTAGTCAATGGCATGCATGCATTTTGACACATTCCGTTTTAATGAATGTAATTGTTCTGAGTAAAGACAGGCGACGGAATTTGGCTTATGTATGAACACGACACAGAGACTACCATTGTTTACCTTTAACACATATTAATTAACACCAATAAATTAGTCTTATACAAACTATTTATCAATGTCAGTTCTCAATACTTCAGTAATGGTGAAAGCCTGGTGAAAATGACAGACGTACAGACTTAGTGTCATTCAATGTTAAACGTTGATGCTGTTTATAATAAATGTATACATGTACATAAATTGTATGTTTTTATACTCCTTGCTGTTTGTAAATGATTAATACAAATAAAAACCAATTCAAATAAATAATAACCCTTCAGTTTGATCTTATATTGATCCCAGGTTTGACATACATACGTCACTATTTCTTTAAACAAAAACTTAGTCTGTTTATTCGTTGTAATAATTCCAGTAGTTATTATAACATCTTAGTCATTATTCATGCATAACACGCCAACTACAGGAAGCACGTACAACGAGTGTATTACATAAGACTAAACATTAGAGCACACCTGTCAGGTAATCAGATAATTTACCACGTCTAATCTAGTGTCCATGTGCGAGCTTTATATTATACGATTTACGTGATTAGACTAATAAGTAGTTAGACTAAAAAATTATACGACATACGTACCAGCAGGTAATTCGTGTTGATAACACTTTCTCCACATTCCAAATGTATAAGAAAAAGAATTCTTGACGGTAACATTGTTAGATGCAGAACCGTCTACTTTGTACCAGAGATCTGTCACTAAACTTGCAAGAGTTAAACCAAGAGATATCAATAAAAACACAAGGACGAAAAATAAAACACACAGCGGTCTTCCTCCCATTCTGGCGATGCTGTCGGTCTCCTTGGTTTACTGTTATACAGGTGTGAACGTACACAGGTGTGACAGTACCCCACAAGTCCAGGCTAGTACTAAGGAGCGGCCATTGAATATCCACACAATGAAAATATACAAGGTATTTGACAATTTAACCGGTTACGCTTTAAATAGCACGGGTTTAAATAAAATGGCGTTGATCACTCAGTGCTTGTCTCAACACTGGGACAGGCGTAGCGTAGTGTAATACAGGTAAAATATACAGGTAATATTGATTGATTTCTCCCAGGTGAGTTTGTCACTGAGATCTAGTCAGCCATGTCTCACTCATTTATAGATCAATAAACAATACACAACAACGACACAGTGCACGTATAAATAGATTTGTGGCGCCAATGTGCATTCTGTAATTTGCATTTTATACTATACACCTGTTTTAGCATCAGTCATATTAATATTTAGGCTTTAAAATTATTATAATCAAGGAGTTCTATAAAATATAAATAAAAACAAGTTCTCAATGGCTTATAGCAGATTATTTTGCCTAGTATAAAAGCTTAACGAAAACTGACTGTGCTCCTTAAGGTTAATCATTACACTTGTCGTCAACAGTTGTTCAAGTTCATTCTCGTAATGTCACAACAAACTTTCACGTGTTTTACATCATTGGAATCGGGCTAAAATTTTCTTTCAGGTTATGAAAAGACCTCTTGTGAAAACATTATGAAAATATGATTTTTTTGCAATAAATGTAGTCTTTTTTGTAAAAAAAAATAAAGCAGTTAATTTATAATAGAAAAATGTCTACTCTCCTGAAATATGCATTCTTATATGTCTAATGAAGTTCCTGCCAAAACTCATTTACATAAAAAAATATATAGAAATGAAAAATTTGTTAACATAAATTTGTGTCTCAAAAATAATATTTTACCTTATTGAAAGTCTGGTACATCAGTCTAATAGAGATGTAAATACAGCTCACCATGGCTGAGGGGGGTGTAAAAAGTGAATGTTAACCAAAGCAGGTAAGACTATTATTGCTTTACAAACAATTGCTTGCATTGCATTAATAATTTCTAAAGAAAATAATAGTGAAAATGATTATATTTGATTACTTAAATTGCTTTTAACTGTTGATATTGATCAATTCAACGAAAACATTATATATAGATTCCAATCTGATTAAAACCAGATCTACTTTGCTCCCGTTATTTTGATATCCCGGGAGCAAAGTAGATCTGGTTTTAGTCGGATCGATATAGATTCAGTACTTATATGTAAGAGTTATTTGTTCATGTGGGGTAAAATAATTAAAAAAAAGTATCCGTTACCCTGAATCACATTAGAAATATTAGTTACAGACGAAGATTTCCGATTGACATAAGAGATATATGAATAAATTCCCGCCGTTATAAATCAGCATACGCAGCTTTATCCATTTGATGAGACGTCCATGGTACACCAACTTAACATACCTTAATTAATACATTTGCAATTTTGTCATTAAAGATAAGTTAAATTACAGTACTGGTGTTGGATTATTTTTCTCACATGTTTCTACAATATTTACATTTTGAATAAAAGAAAAGTAGTCTTGACGTTCCGTTTTTTGCTTTACTCTTACCTGAATGAAAGATGCACGGACCATATGACCATTACAGCGATATCAACGAAGTGGACAACCAAGGTACAACAGATCAAAGCAACCGTCTTTTGTTTTTTTAAGTAGAACTCTTCAAGGTATCTAAGTCTTTGTGACTACCTTGGTAAGGAAATAATCAAACACTCTAACCAAGAATTTAAGTGAAATCGTTCCTAAGTTATCTAGCTTCCGTTTTGTTAGGATAGAAAGTAACTTTCTATTTTTTCGCACACTGCTTCAATTTATGGAATTCTCTGTTAAAATAAATTTCAATCTCAATACGAGGAGGTCTTTATCACGAACACTGAAAATCTAACAAATTAGAAATGGTATTGGCGTTGTTTTATTTTCTATCTTTCAGCTGTGTAACAAGCGTGATAACTCAATTTCCCACAGCGAAAATTAAGATTTCTTAACAACACATGGACTGTCATTTGATTGTTTGACTATGTCTTGTAAGAGTTATTCCCCTTCCATTATCGCTAATTTTTATTCTCTTGACGGTAATTATAACTTGTGAATATTATCTCGTGTTTCTGTTATTTAGGCGAGAAAAGCGAAAAAGCGACAGAAGAACATATATTATTATGTACACGAGATATATAACGTTGAGTTCTGTTGTGCGCGTTTAGTCCAATCGATGATTACAAATAATTTATTTCTTTGAATATTCAGTTGATCTTTAGTTTTGTGCTGAAAAAAGTTAAACCTTACTTTATTTGACAAGAATTGAAATACAAGTTGTACAAATTATGTAGAAATCTCTCATTGGTATGGATGGTAGCGCGCGTGGATACTTTTTGGAGAAGAAACAAGAGTGCCCGGAGGAAACCCAAGTGTTCAGGTTGGCGTTCTTATACCAGGTTAGCCTTTTTTAGTTATTGCTAGTGATCTATGATATTTTCGTGAGCTTTTCCACTTAATTTAGAATTAAAGTAACTACGATAAACGTTTATGATGTCAATGGCTATCACTCAACATTGACTTGAAACTATTGCCAAGAGCGGTCTCATCGTGCTGATAGGCTGGTGTTGGAATCCCAGCCGCGTCAAAACCTAAGCCTTTAAAATTAGGCAATATTCTCGCGCCCTGTTTAAGCGCAGGATAGGGGAAGGACTGGTTGGCTTGGTGTCAGGATGATGTGACTGAGTGAAGTATCATGTCAATGTATCTGCGACGTGACATGTCAGTGAGACAGAAGCGCCGCAAGTGCACACTGTCACCAGCAGACCCCGTCTCAATATGACATAGACATGAGTTGAAGGGACTTTAAACCCAAATAGACAGACGATTGAAACGTTTAAAATGGTAACGTGCATAACCTGCAGTTTAAATTTGTTTGTGAGCAAAATAGCACAAGTTACAAGGAAAATGGCATACTCGGGACCAACACCATCAAGCTTAAACATTCAATGGGATTAAAGTACCAACATAATATAAACTGAGACTTAATACGGAGCTTATCGAATATAAATAGACGTCAACGCTTCTTTGCGATTGTATTCTATCAGGAGTACAAAGATTCTGCCCCAGTACAGCCGGCATCAATAGTTTATCAAGCTCCAAGAGGGCCTTTTGGCAGAATCATATTTATAGGGGTCATGACCCGCACAACTACATGCCAGGGAGCTCATCTTATTGTGGGGGCCGCGGTGGCCTAGTGGTTAAAGTCGCCGACTTGTAATCATAAGAGCCTTCCACCTCCTAGTTCGATTCCCG
>JAUMGZ010236333.1:0-10826 GCA_032359645.1 Pododesmus macrochisma | reverse complement strand
ATTAAATAAGTTTACACGAGCTCGTTCTGAAGTTCAGTGGCGATACGTGTTTGTATACGTGAACGCATCAGGTAAACAATAAAAGAAATTCACTTCACCACAATCTATCACAAATAAAAACATAATAATGATGCTTTTGAATAACACCGTAAATGAAAAAACGTGTCCCGATGACTAGTAAACTTTTAGTTACATTTAATTAATTTCCCTGTTGCTTTATTACATTTTTTTGAAACAAAGGGTGAATTGTGAACTTTAATATACGTGCAAGAAGACTTAAAGAATGATAAAAATTGACTGCATGCTTAAGTGTAAAACATTAAGAAAAACGATAACAAGAACAAAAGTTATTGACAAACAAACATAAGCATCTTGAAGCAGTCACCACCAGATTGGTTTAAACAATATTTATTACTTAAATTCATCTTCAATACAATACAAACACGTTAATTAAAAGGATCTGACGACAAGATATAAAATCTTATGTAAGGCCATCTCCTTCAGGTAACGGTTAACAAACATTTGTATTCTCTATCCGACCATAATAGTTAATATATATATATATATATAACACATTCTAATCGAATTAGGAAGAAAGACATAAAAGAGAAATAAAGAGTAAGATTATTACGAGAGATAGAAGATGGAGACTTAGAAATTTGAGAGAGTGATAAGATTCCACGTCGACACTTAGCAATACTTTAGGATTGTCTTGCCAAAACATTAAATGTTCGCGCAGTTAAAATTAGAATATATTTATGTATTCCTCTGGACACGTGGTTCGAATATTACTTTTAGACAATAAACTTGGTACTTTTGTTGCTGCTTTAGAATTGTTTATATCTTAACAACATACTTTTCAATACTGCATAATAAGCTTTCTTACTTTTGATGAAGTATGTTTGTGTAATTATGGTTTCCTTTCTTAAAGTAATTTTGATTAAACCGATTGTTTCTATAAATTGTAAGAGCACTTCACTTCAGTTCAATTCAAATTTTTTTCTTCACTTTTTCAATCACATGATCATGCATCAGTACTTGATGGTAAATACCACATAAAGACAACAGTACAACAACAGCAACAACAACAACAACAACAACAACAACAACAACAACAACAAACAATACAAAGTAAACAGGCACATATGCATACACCCTGGCAAATTAGTTACTGTGAGCAAGCTTCAAGTCCCGTACACAAGGCATTATATTGTATATATATTGTTTTAAAAGGTAACCGTTTATAGCAATGTGATGAGTATTGGATAATAAATACAATTTGTATAATTGTTGTACGTTGTAACCTGTGTGTTTCCTATTATCATTGTCTTTTTGGTATTAAAATGAGGGTTTTTTTTGATGATTTATCACTCGAAGAGCAAATACTTATTGTATATCATTTTCAGTTTACAAATCAGTAATTTACTCATACCATTATATTTGCATATATGGCATGAGGATATTTTTGTACTTGTTGCTAGAATTGTGTTCAGAAATACATATGAACACATATATAACATTATATTCCTTTGTCTTATTCGATAAACACCTGAAAAGAATATTTTGTAAGATGGTTATAATTATGAATTGAACTGTAAGGCTTACAAAAGTAATTTGGGATCTTTTTTTTTCTTTAAATTTGAAATTTTAACATTTAATTAACTTTGTTTTTTTTTCATTTTTAGACGAACAGTCACCAAATCAAGGGGAAGAAGTATATACAGAATTGGAGGATGAATCACATCAATATTATTATCTTCAATAGATTTTGATGTGCACTTGAGTTGCATCATGGACATGCAAACTACGAAACGAATGTTAACTAAAAAAAAGAGAAATACTCTGCAAACAAGATGAACATATTTCATTTATCTAATACTTTTCCATTGCCAAAAGTTTTCATATTGAGTGAAACTCGTCAAAGAGAATGGATCTTTGTGACAAATAACGTTATAATCATAAACAAAATAAATTGTTTATATATCACTTATTATGTGAATGCATGTATTTGAAGATATGTTGTCATCTATAGGGAATGATTAGGTACATGTGGATCTGACATTTTAACATATTGAAACATATAGCTCTTTTAAACAGATTATGTTATCTTCTATCAGATGATTATTGTAAAGCCAGATTTCACGGGAAATATTAACACTCAGTCTCGAAATTAAGAAAAGTTTGAAGTGTAGTTGTTTAAAGCGTTGACTGCTATTCTAAACTTTATTTAATAGCTTGAACTGTTATATTTGAAAGATGATTAAACGCACAAAAATGCACAAAATAGCATTGCCGTAAACCAATTGTTGTTATGTAATTGAATATCATTTAGTTATAGGGTTCCGTATGATCGCTTTTTAGTGCATGTTAAATGTAATAAATGAATGGCTCATAGTTAAAGACATACAACCGGAAAAATATCAGGATTAAAAAGAACGGAAAATCTATTAAATGACAACCTCTTTACAGCTACTTTAATAATATGAAATTTTCCCGTAAATTAAACATAGAGTTGAAATTTATAAAGCAGTTAATAATGAAGAGAATACTTCACTCACTCTTTGAGAGGTCAAAGTGGTTGCAAAACGCTACATAATGTGCAATAAAGACGAGTCAAACAGGACAAATATTGCGATTCCGGACACACGGTATATATAGATTGTAAACTTATTTATCTTATCACTTATCAAGTAGCGTTGTCGTGTCTTCTGTATTGAACTGGATTTTTTTAGTTATCTGACTTTAAATTAAAAATGTTGTGTGAATAGAAAATCTAAAAAGAGTTCTCTTTCTGGTGTTTTTAATTCAGACTGTTTACTGTAGAAAAGATGGGTCATAAACATACATATAGCGTACTAGAACTTCTATTAAGCCATAAACTAGACGCTTATTTGTTTAATGTTTATACTGTCATGACTTTAATCAAAATATTTTCTTTTCAGTAGTTTGTCTAAAGGTGTCCAACGTTGTCACTAAGCTAAAACACTCCGTAAACACTACACTGTTAGGAACTTCTGACATTATTTACAAAACAGAATTAAAAACATATACATGTATGTCATATAAGTAAGTTGTTCTTAAATAAATTTAAACCAAATACGTGGATTTTATATCTGGATAAAAGACAAAAGTTTCATTCATTGCATATATTGTTGTTGGTGTTACTTAGAGTTATTTATGTTCATTGATTGTATCATAATTCTTAAAAAAATATCTGGAAACATAACATAATATATAGCGTACGTATCTGTTAGTATTGATACATGTATTAATTATTCAGGTATAATATATCGAGAAAAATATATGATCTATTTTCTATCAATTTATTGTATAATTTTTATCTTATTTGCATTGAACATAAACTACTGGAGTATATGCCACATTTAAAGTCTATTGAAATTGTACAATTTGCGGGGTGATATTTCAGTGAGACAGCATTATAAAGTCGCCATAAATGCGCACTGTCGGATGCACACGCCGTTTCGATATGACCTATACATGAGTTAAAGCGGTAATATTCTTCCAGTTTACTACTTTTTGGAAACTTGAGAAAGACAAGTTATTAATAATTCTGTTGTCGTTAGAAAGTGTACTACTGTTTTGCCAACCGGCAAAGGATAGAAATTTGGGAGTAAAATGTTATGTTGTCGATTAATCACATTTTTGATTGGAAGGTAATAAATGGCGGATAGTCATGCCCCTTATTCCGACGACCCTGTCGTGAACTGTATGACCAGCTTTACGAAGCATGCGTACTCTTATTTGATAAAAAAAAAATGTGCTACAACAACATTAATATATCGCCGTCGAAAGCCAACACTTACAGTTTAAACCAGAAAAATCCAGACAGGTAATGTCACCATTTATAAGAGTTGTGTTTGTTTTTGTAATGTTTTATGTAGGTTGACAGAGTGATCATATGTGGCCTCTAATATATTTGTAATGTAATTGTATGTGTTTTTCGTACGATGTTGTTTTCCTGGCAGTTTCCTTGGTCGTCAGATTAATTTACAATTCCTTCTAGATGCAAATAACTGTAGCGGTGAAGTTACAGTCATCAAATAAACGAAAAGCTTTCATTCCCAGGAGATGAAATATGAAAAAGAAAAACAATAAAGAGACTTTAGAAATCTTAAAAAGAACAAAAAAATTATGTATTGGTAAATCATGACAATCATTTGTGAAGAAAAAGTAAGGAAGCATAATCATGACACCTGAACCAGTCTGACGACTGGGTAACTTCAATACAAACTACAGTAAGAAAGAATTAAATCTGAATCATAAGGTGTGACGACCAGGAAAACGACGATAGATACTTGAGTAAGAATCACATCTGAATCATAGGGTCGGACGACCAGGAAAACGACAAAACACATACAAGTGATGAATAATCATATCTAAATTATAGGGTCTCGAGACCTTGAAAACGACAATACACACTAAAGTAAGAAATAATAACTTTTATCAATAGGGTCTGACGACCAGGAAAACGACAATACACACTAAAGTAAGAAATAATAACTTTTATCAATAGGGTCTGACTACCAGGAAAACGACAATACATACTAAAGTAAGAAATAATCACATTTAATCATAAGGGTCTGACTACCTGAAATCCAACAAAACACACTAAAGTAATAAAGAATCATATCTGAACCATTGAGTCTGACGACCGGTAAAAACAACAATTTACACTAAAGTAAGAAAGAATCACTTATATAATGAGGTATGTAAATATACTTCACCTACCTATGTGGTTACATTTTACGTACTTCTCAGACTGGTAAAATCATATTTCCCAAACTTATATGATGGGTGTATATACTTATATTCACTAACCTATGCCTATATATATATTTATATAATTATATATAAATATAGTGTCGAACTTTGAAATCAAAATACGTAACTTTTTTTTACCTGAGGGTCACGCCTTGATCAAACTTGGTTTTTTTATGCCCTAAAGTTGCTACATACCAAAACATTATACTCTTGGCCTTCTTGTTTATTAGAAGTAGTATTTAGAGGTTTTAACACAGTTCCCCTTGTTGCCACCTAGTGGAGCCCCTGGGATTCAAGTCCCTTCATTTGAACAAATATGGGTCACCTTCCACTAGGGATACTTCCTACCACGTTTCAATGAAATTAGCTCAGTGGTTAAGGACAATTAGTTTAAAATGTGAAAAGTTAACTACTCATTTGCTATATATTATAATATATAGTGTTGAACGTTGACCCAAAAACGCGTAACCTATTATTGACCCCAGGGTCACATTTTTTACAAACTTCGTTATCCATGGCATAAAAGTACTACATAACAAAGCATTAATCTCTAGGCCTTCTAGTTTGTTAGTAAGTAAATCGAAAAACCAAGACGATATTCTAATGCCGTAAGTCCATGGACATTGGCAAACAATATGAAAACGTGGGACGCATACAGAAAAATGAACCAAATATACATTTATTAACTAAAAATGGAAACATCACGAACTTCTTTTAAAAACTAGAAGCGAAACCAGATGCTCGCGATTTTGTAAGCGTTTCCTGCTACACATGTGCCACCTAAGGCATAACTTAAAAAAAACCTTGTTTGAGAAGGACTGGTCGACTCAGTGTCAGTATAGTGTGACAGTGTGAGGAATGAGATAAGTCATTAAGATAACGCCACAAATCGCCATTATTGCACACTGTCAAGGCCTAAAACCATTTTATTATCATGTAAGATGTTAAAGGGACGTAAAACCCCAATGAAGTAAACTAGCATAATATGTTAGAAAACAGCATAGCCCCTCTCCTACAAAATCCGTTGAAAAAAGTGTCCCTCAAGACACTTTTTTTAGGTTCCACAGGGGCCAAAACGTCGAGAAAAATTATAATTGGAAAAACTTATATCTGAAGGACACACTTGGGACTTTTTTTACACCTTCTTTGAATTGTATAATTCGGCATAGAGGTATCAACTAGCGTTTATGTAGATAATTAGCATGTCATAGGTAAAATACTAGGTTAACAGTTAGAAATCAGCATGTCAAAACCCAACTTAAAGGTTAGAAAGTAGGGTACAGGTTATAAATTAGCTTGTCACAAGTAGGATAGAGGTAAGAATTCAACATAAATGTTAGAAATCAGCACAAAAGTGACTAAAAAATGTATGGAAATTAGCGTAACAAACCTTCTGCATCTAACCCTAACCCTAACCCTAACCAAGGACGGAGGTAGCGGTGTAGACAAGGACGAAGGTAGATATATAGAGGAACAACTTGAACCTGAAGAGATCCCCGATATATCTGCTCGGATGGTTGGTGCGGGGTTGACGTCTTAAGGAGTTTCGTCGCATGGATGCAAGGTGGAGAAAACATGAAAGACGCAGCCATAAGCGTGCAACACACCAAGCAGGTCTTCACAGTGTGGTCCTTTAATGAAGAAGAGAATACACCGGCAAGCGGGTATACCGTAGAAAACTTTTTAAATCTGTAAAGAACTCTCAAGATATGGGTTCCGGAGGTAAAGAAGGTGTTCAAGCCAAACACGATCGTCTCTTATCTAAATTCCTACAAGCACTTCCTCCAGTATCTATCTGCCAAAAACATGTACAACAAAGAGCATCTTCAAATGAAGAAAGAACTTAAAAGAGCTCTGAGTGTTATGAAGAAATCAGTAGCTGAGCGGAGGTCAGAGACCATGCTTGAAAGTATGCATAATATGCCAACGACGGGAGAAATTCACTCTTTTCTAGAGAGTGAATTCGCCGAAGAAATGACAACTTAACAGCCGAATATTGACCAGTAGGTTACAGTACAACCAAGCAATGGGCTACCTTATCTTGAGGATCCTTCTAGCCAACGGGGCTAGAAGTGGAGCCATTGTCAATATGACGAGATGGGACTTGCTAAAGGCTGTGCAACGAGAATACGGCATTGTGGTCCAGATAGCAAAACACAAGACAAGTGCCGTGCATGGCCCAGCAGTGCTGGGTCTACCAAACCCGCTAGGGGATCTAATTAAAAATTTCCTGTATATCACAGAACAGTTTGACCGAAGGGACTGATCTGGAGGCGCCAAAATATTCATCAAATGGCACAGCGAGGAAAAAGACGAACCATTAGATACAACCAGTGACGTCTTCTATAGATGTCACTTAAAGGTGGCACATGCGCTGCCAATGGCCAATACAATACAATCAATCCTGGAAGTCAGTAAAATCCTTGCCAATAACCACTAAGTCAACATTGTCAGAAGAGAAAGAAGGTGAAAGATTGAGAGAGACGGAATTGCCTCAACACAGAAGACGAGCATTTACAGAAGACGAAAAAGACAATTCTACACTCTTGGCCGTTTTCATAGAAGCAGAACATTGAAATTGAAACCATGCTAACTCATACATTGTATTTTTCAGAATGTGGTTGAGGAAAGTGCTGCAAAGAAAGATATGGAGACGGAGGAGATTGAAGAGGTGATAGAAGATAAAGGTGCCCAGATGGAGGATGAAGGAGAGGTTGATATAGGGAATTGGGAGGGGAATATCTCCATGAAAACATATGGAGCTTCTTAGAACCACTTAAATAATTGAAACCATGCTAACTCTATACATTGTATTTTTCAGAAGGCGGTTGAGGAAAGTGCAGCAAAGATGGATGTGGAGGTGGAGGGGATTGAAGAGGTGATCGAAGATAAAGGTGTCCAGAAGGAGGATAAAGGAGAGGTTGGTATAGGGAATTGGGAGGGGATATCTCCATGAAAACATATGGAGCTTCTTAGACCCAGTTAAATAATTGAAACCCTAATATTTGTTTGTTTAACAGTGTTTGCACTTTTAATGGGTTCAAGTGTTACCATTTTAGCATATATATTCGTTAGTTTAACAGTGTTTGCATTTTTAATGGGTACAAGTGTTACCATTTTAGCATATATATTTGTTTGTTTAACAGTGTTTGCATTTTTAATGGGTACAAGTGTTGTAACCATTTTAGCACAAGTCAAACCTTAACCCTAACCCCATGCTTAATTTGATACACTTATGCTAAAATGACTACAACTCTAACCCTAACCCTGTGTAGGCATATTAGCATAAATGTTACCAGAGTAGCATAAGTCAAACTTAACCCTTACCCTGTGTAGCCTTTTTAGCATAAATGTTTGTTTGTTTAACAGTGTTTGCTTTTTTAATGGGTTCAAGTGTTACCACTTAAGCATAAGTCAAACCTAACCCTAACCCTGTGTAGCCATTTGAGCGTATATGTTTGTTTGGTTAATAGTGTTTGCATTTTTAATGGGTTCAAGTGTTACCAATGTAACACAAGTCAAATGCTATCCCTATGTTTGCATTTTTAATGGATACAAGTGTTACCATTTTAGCACAAGGCTAACCCTGGTTGTTCGTTTGATTAAGAGTGTTTGCTTTTTAATTGGCATAATGGCTACCTTATTATCACAAGTCTAACCCTAACCCATATTATGTTATTTTAGGACTCAGATGTCACCGTTGAATATAATACAAGCAGATATAGAAAAAAAGACACAAGAGTAAGGAAGACACATACTTGCAAAATGTGCGGTAAGGATCAGAAAAACCTTTGGCGACACATGCGTCTGAAGCACCAGCAAGAAGTGCATACACTTTAGTCGGTAGGAAAGAGGACCAAGGGCGGTTACATTGCAAAGTGGTGCCCTATTGGCGGGTGTGGAAAGTCATATGCGAGACTGAGGGACCACCTTATCAAAGCACATGAAGTGAAAGATCAGAAGGACAGGAAGCGGTTAATGAAACTTTCAATGGTTGTGATTGAAAGTGAAAAGGAAAAACCTGGAGTGGAGATAGAGAATGAAACGATGGAAGAAAGTAGTGAGATGGGGGAACAGGACGACGAGGCGGTAGAGGTAGACGTGATTGAGGAAATTCCTGTTTACGGAAGGAAGGGGCACAAGGGATACGCCAATTGTGCTGCAATCAGGGATTTTTGCGGATGGCTTCAGGGTGGCGAGAACCTGAAAACCAGCCAAGCCTCAGTTCAGCACTGTAAACAGGTATTTGCACTTTGGAGTGCCTGTTGCGAAGAAACGCCGCCTGTCGATTCAAGTGAATTTGACATTGATAGAATAATGAATGTTGATTTCATTATTGACAAATGGACTGCCCTTGTCCTGGACATATTCAAACCAGGGACAGTGAAAAGCCACCTCGGGAGCTACAATTTGTTCTTAGATTTCTTGAAGGTGAGGGCACTGTATCCTTTGTCAACCATTGACATTGCCAAGGGTCGTGTCAGCAGAACTCTCAGAACCCTTCAGAAGAAGGTAAAACAGAGAAGAACAGAAGTAGAGGTTGACCTCGAGACAGCTCTGCCTACGTCCGAGGATGTGTCAAGTGAGCGCGAGGAGAAAAATAAATATAGCACATGCAAGGTTCTGAAGCCATTACAGATAAATATTTATCAGTATTATGTTTTCCTCTTTATGAAATGCATTTCATTAGCACGGATAGAGCTAACATAATCTTTAAAACAATAGGTCCTTTGTCATGTTTTTCAGGTTAAGCAACATAAAACTTCTACCCAAGGGGCAGCGGTGATCGGCCTGTCAAAGGACCTTTTCAGTTCTCTACAGGGCTATGTCAGGCTGAAGAATCAGCTTTACATTAGCAACTTGGGAAGTGACTCAAGTCTGTTTGTTGCGTATGCAGAGGATGACCAGCCGGACGACATAAGCCAGTCGATAATGAATAAACTCATAAACAGGATTTGGACAAATGTTCACCCCAATCGACCAATCAGTATAACGTTGTTCCGGAAAATGGTGGTTACCAACGTAAGAAAGGAATAACCTCATATGAGAGAGGCATTGGTGGCTCACATGAGCCATGCCCCAGCCACTGCTGATCGGTAAGCTGCCATCTATTTTTTGTGTTTGAAAGAACTTAAGACTACGTAACATAAATATAATTTTAAAAAAATTAGATAAATATATGTAAGAACAAATATACATAAATAAATAAATTGTTTTCTTTTTCTTAAATTGCACTTCGTTTTTATTAACAGATATTACCAGTGCCATCAGAGGGTTACGGCAGCAGTACGCATGTCAACCCAGATAGAGAAGGCGATCACTAAAAAGAAATCATCTGCCGCCCTTGGGTCAGTGGACCAAGAAGCTGAACCTCAAAGCAAGGTAGACTTATTAAATTTGTTAATGAACGTTTATACTTTAGATCCCTTGTGCCATGCAGGAAGTGGGAAGGTTGTATGCTCACTGACAAGTTTAACCACATCACCCATTTTATAATTGGTTGACTGTCAAAAGTCGGTCAGCAATGGCAATGGGTCTTGGTGATAGTTGGGGTGTCTATATGTTCCTTATGTTCGGTGCTACACTCTCTGATGCGACTATTATTGGTTTGTCATAACTTTTCATTCCCTTCATTATGTTTTTTCCTCAATAGGAAACAGCACAACAACAGCAAGGACTACAGAAGCAAGCAGAGGAAGATGCCATGATAACACATCATGGTAGAAGATCATTTTTGCCTGCAGAGGCAGAAGCACTGCTTCGCCTTTGTAGAGGTTTCATGGTGCGAGAACATTTCCGTTCAAAGGAACTTATTGCTACAATTGAATCCTCACGCGAAGGTCGAGTTTTACTGGCAAAATTAACAGACAGATTCGGTCGCAAGGACGTTATCAAACGAGAGAGCCGCCAGGGGCAGCATATCCCCCCGAAAAAACCCATGTGCAGCATTTGTTATTGATACATCAATGATTTTTATTTATTAAGAAGGGCAGCCAAGAAGGCCTTGTTCGTTAAGTGTTTTCGTGACATATAGTACAATCTCT
>JAUMGZ010236322.1:0-10826 GCA_032359645.1 Pododesmus macrochisma | reverse complement strand
AATACCCACGCTTCAGCCTAGGGTCACTCCTTGAACAAAGTTGTTGACCCCAAAATGCGTTACCTAATTTTGACCCCAGGTTCACGCCTTGAAAAAATTTGGTTCTCCATGCCCCCAAGCTACTAAATACTAAAACATTAAGCTCTAGGCCTACTGGTTTATTAGAGTAAATTTTTTGAAATTTTATCAATTTTTTCCCCTTTTGGACCAAAAAGTGGCGTCTCCTGAGGGCCCAGCCCCTTCATTTCAACAAATCCAAATTCCCTTTCCATCGGGATACTTCCTACCAAGTTTGGATAAAATGGGTCCAGTTATTTTGGACAAGAAGACGAAAATGTGAAAAGTTAACATGTTTGCTACATATATAGTTTTGCACTTTGTCCCCAAAACGCATAACCTATTTTTGAACCCCGGGTCACACCTTGAACAAACTTTGTTCTCTATGCTCTAAAGTTACAACATACCAAAACATTAAGCACTAGGCCTTCTAGTTTATTAGGAGAAGATTTTTGAACTTTGTCAAATTTTTCCCCTTTTTGACCCCAAAGTTGCGCTACCTGTGGGCTGAGCCTCTTCATTTGTATAAATGTGAATCCCCTTCGCCTAGGGATGCTTCCTACTAAGTTTGGATGAAATTGGTCCTGAAATTCGAATGAAAACAGCTATTGTCTGGACAAGATTTTACTGATAATTTTGAAAAGGGGGCATAACGCTCTTTGATACTAGAGCTGTTGCCAGGATGGCTGACTCAAACCCCCGGCGTTCGCCAAGTTCTTTATTTCATGACACAACCTGGATTAAATTTTTTTGATTACTTTAGGCAAATCATCCCCATGGAATTGAATTATTTTGCTTCATAGTTTCCTTGAAATTGATTGAACAGTGTAGACCATTGAAGGGTGTAAGAGGAGTTGTGCTTACGGGATTGATAACATGTAAATGTACAAGTCTAATCAAGTCTCATTATCTCCCCAAGAGATCATTATAACAAAAATATTTTTCTTTATGCACATTTTCATATGGTGTACTATAATTCTGTGAAATTTTACTGAAATCCATTAAAGAGTGTAGGAGCTGTGCTTAAGAGATTCATGAAATCCCCTATAAATCATAGGAACGAAAATACGTTTCTTCATGCACATCTTTATATGGTGTACTATCATAGTGTGAAATTTCATTGAAATCCATTAAACGGTGTCGGAGGGGTTGTGCTTACAAGATTCATTGACTGATGGACAAACAGATAGACGGACAGACAGGGTGATTCCTATATACCCCCAAACTTCTTTCTATTGCTAAATCAAAAGTAAGAAAACAAAGTTCAACAGAAAATAATTTGAAAAGTCATTGTTTGGCACCATTTTTTTTATGGTATTGACAAATATTTTGAAGCTATTGGTGCTTTGTGTAAAATCATTCTCCAGAAATAGTTCCTAGGTTAGCTTACTGTTTTTGAACTTGACAGGAACAACACATATAAAATGCTTGTATTACACCAGATATTCTTGGCAATGTTACATCCACAACATCACAATCATCATCACCTTCTCTGAGACTTAGTCTTTTGAATAGATCTTTCTCATTGACAGTTCTAGTATCTACTTGATCTGTCACAGTTATTTTCCCTGCTTCACTCTTTACTGCTGATGATGGCAATTTGACAGGAAGTGTGGCAGCTCGTTGTGGATCCTTAAGAGTGTCTTGTACATTTTTCTCAGTATTTCCACCACTACTTAATTCTGTTAAGGTGTTTGCTCTTTCCTTGTTTTTACCAAATTCCACTTTAAGTAAATTTAGCCAATCATCCAAGAGTTGCCAGAGAATCTCTAAAGGCTGTTTAAAATTTCATTAAATAAGATGAATAAAAAACAAAAAATAAACCTAATATAAGTGATAAAATTTAAGAACTAGTTCAGACTATCTCTAATTTTACTGGTTAAACCTATGAAGCCAATACAGTCCAACAGCTATTTCACATATTTTCCTAAATTTCATTAATCTTTTGTACTTATTCTTTTGTTTGCCTCTCATAATAAAACATGTTTGTAGCAATTCTGATGTCATATACCAACTAAACAATACAAAATTTGCAAGTACATAAAAAAGAGTATTATACATCCATAAATATACAAATACAAAAATGCAATCTGAATCATGCCTTTGATAAATATGATATTCATGAGAGGAAGGAGCCAAAACTCTGTGTGAATTACCCCTTCCCGAACCCCAGATCTTGCTCGAAGCTGCTGTCATTAATAGACGCAAGAGAAGAATTAATTTTGAATAGATAAGACTTCAGTAAATCAATGCTACAGAGCAAAAGGGGAAATGGTGACAAAAAAATCACAATGGTTATGATGTACAAAAACCATACCCAATTATAATACAAAGTTGGCTTGTCAAAATTAAAAATGTGTGCGTAGTCAAAACAGGAATTTCTAAACATATTCCTCTGGACATGTGTTTCGAACAACCCAGTTCTCATCAGCAAAGGTTATAATAGATATATAGAGTTAAATATTATCAAAAGACACTAATACTGAAATGATACTGACCTTGAATATTTGTATGGCTTTTGGAGAGACTGGTACCACGCCACAGACAACAGACGACTGTGAAGATGAACTAAAGGAGCTGGTCATTGACTGGTAAACTGAATCATACACCTTACACAGAATCTTCACACATCGTAGTAAACTGGACACTTGTGTCTCTACATTACTGGACAAACTATAGGTAGAAAAACAACATGCAGAAAATTCTCATAAAAACTATCCATACACTTCATCACATTATCTATAGTTCCTATACATTTTTAATTAATAACATTGAAAACAATGTCAAAACAATATCACTTTAATCTATAAATAAAGTACATGTATTGTATTGTACAAAGAAATAAGTATTAAAACTAAACGTTATCTAGTTTTTAGTTTGTTAGAGTATTTTTATTTTTTGTTCATATATACATTTGTACTAGTATTCAGTAAGTTATATATATTTGCACAAAGTGATGTCCATGGCATTTATTATCGGGTTTCATACTTGGTATGAAACTGATACAGATAGATAAAATGTTATAAGTTTTTGAAATTTTTCTCTTCCAAAAAATTCATTTAAATTCCATTATACTCACAGGAGTTTGTTCAAATATACATTGTTATGACATTAAACTCTCAATCACACAGATGTTATGAATGCTGTATTCCAATATAATCATCTTTTTATAGGCCATACAAAATAAATTACTTGGTTCTCAGGCCAATTTTTGTTAATTGAAGGGAGGCAATGTTTTTTTATTTTATTTTTTTACAAATATGAGACGATAAATGTTTTGAAGGATAAACATCGAAACTATAATGTATTTTAGATAAACTTTGACTAATTGTATATTCTAGTTTGTCTTGCAATTTGAAATAATATTTGTAAGGAATTATTTACCAAATTAAGATATATAAATATATATATATATATATATATATGGCCACAGTAATGAAAAAGTTGCCAATAAAAATGAGTGATGAGGGGCTTTTTGGGTCTTCAATATAGATGAGGGAGGGCCTGAGAACCAAGTAATTTTTTTCTTTTGCCTCAAAGATCTGTTCATGTGGTCTCAGTATGGTGGCTTTTTGCACATTTTTCTTCTTTAGAAGAAACGGTGAATTTCACTGGGTCTTTTTCTTCTTTAATAATTTAATTCAAGTCAAGTCTGATTACATAGGAACTGGCTCTGATATGGCAACCCCTATAAATTCTAACGTTACATATCTGTATTACAGGTATGAGTGAACCAACCTTAGGAGATCATGACCTATGCTAGAGGCTTTTGCTGACAGAAGCATCAACACTTTGTCGGCCACAGAGTTATTCTGCGTTGATAAGTGCAGTAGGACTTTTGTGAGCTGAGAAAAGTAAGAAAACATGTCCAACAATAGGTCACAAAAAGAGGTTAGGGACTTTTATCAAAGTTACCCTTATTATTCATATCAAACTGAAATTTGAATGCAGTTAAGAAAATAAAAAGAAACAAAAATGTGGTAATATTATTGTGCCACAACAAATCTAAATCATTTTTTTGCAACTACATATTTTGCTCTGTCTCTATTAAATGATTCAATGCTTTACAAGTTTTATTTTCCAAAATAATTGAAAACTTACCATACTTTCTTTTATAGATTCCGTGCACACAAGGTTTATTAACTGTACATAAAGGTTTGGCATGTACTGTATCCAAACACTGGCTGCTTCACTATAACCACCCTGTATATAATATATAAACAAACTGGTCATATATATAAAAACAAGGCCACCGCGAAGTGGAGCACAATACGCCCATCTGTAATTCTTAACAAGAGGTTGACAATAAGTGTTGTGAAGATTAAAGTTGATCAGTAAATAATTACTCATGATATTGAATGGACACTGTGGGTTGCTGACTCTTGACGGAAACAAAGGGCAATAACTCCTAAAATTACAATCAGAAAATAGTGGTCATCAAACTCATTAAAGCTTTTGAGGTAAGAAACCTGCTTTTGAAGTTTCGTGCAAATAAGTTAAGAATTACTTAAGATATAGAGCAGACACCATTTCAGCAACAAAGGGTTATAACTCTCAAATTTACGAACAAAACATTGCCAATATCAAACTCGTCCGAGCCTTTATGGCCTTAAACATTTTTGTTAAGTTTGTAGTGGATCTGTCAAAACTTACTCAAGACATTGAGCAGAAACTGCAGGCAGGTGACTCTGCCAGAAAAAAGGGCCTTAACTCCCAAAATTACGATCAGAAAAATTATGTCCATCGATCTCATCCAAGCTTTTGACGTAATGAACCTGCTTATGAAGTTTTGTGCAAAAATGTTAAAAACGACTATAGCCATAAACATTTTTGTGAGGTTTGAAGTTGATCTGTCAAAAAGTACTCAAGATATTGAGCAGACACTGCTAGTGTCTTGCCAGAAACAAAGGGCCATAACTCCCAAAATTACAATCAGAAAATAGTGGACATCAAACTCATCCAAGCTATTGAGGAAATAAACCTGCTTATGAAGTGTAGTGCATATATGTGAAAAATTGCTAAAGATATTGAGCGGACAACATAGCAGCAACAAAGGGCCATAACTCTCAAATTTACAAACGAAAATTGTAAATATCAAACGAGTTCGATATTTTATAAGCATTAACAATTTTGTGAAGTTTGAAGTTGATCTGTCAAAAATTACTCAAGATATTGAGAGGACACTGCCCGCACGCCTGCCCGCACGCCTGCCCGCCCGCCAACCTGATAACATAATACGTTCCGTCTTCCGACGGACGTATATTAAAATAACAAGAGGCCCATGGGGCCTTAACGTCCATCTGGATTGGCATTTCAATACTTTTGACCCTAGGGTCACGCCTTGAACAAATTTGGTTCTCTAGTACCTATTTTTGACCCCAGGGTCACGCCTTGAACAAACTTATTTCTCCATGCCCAAAAGCTACTATATACCAAAGCATTTAGCCGTAGGCCTTCTAGTTTATTATCAGAAGATTTTTGATATTTTGTCAATTTTTCCGCTTTTGGCCCCCCAAAAAGGTGCTCCCTGGAGGCCAAACCCCTTCAATTGAACAAATATGAACTTCCTTCCCCTATGGATGCCTTTTACCAAGTTTGGGTGAAATTTGTCAAGTTGTGAATAGGTAACATATTTGCCATAGTGTTGAACTTTGACCCCAAAACGGGTAACCTATTTTTGACCCAAGGGTTAACCCTTGAACAAACTTGGTTCTCCATGCCTTAAGATTACAAAATACCCAAACATTAAGCTCTAAGCCATTTAGTTTACTAGAATTTGTTTTTTGAAGTTGGTTGAATTGTCCCCCTTTTAGCCCCTCTAGTGGCGCCCTCTGGGAGCCGAGCCCCATTATTTAAACAAATATGAACTCCCTTGCCATAGGCATGCCTTCTACCAAGTTTGCGTGAAAATGGTCCTGTAGTTTTGGACAAGAGTCAAAAATGTAAAAAGTTAACATATTTGCTATAGGGTTGAGCTTTGACCCCAAAACGTGCAACCTATTTTTGACCCCAGGGTCACGCCTTCAACAACTTAATTCTCCTTCCCGAAAGTTACTACATATTAAAACATTAAGCTCTAGGCCTTCTAGTTTATTAGAAGAAGATTTTTGAAGTTTTGTCAAATTTTCCCCCTTTTGGCCCCCTAGTGGCCCAGTCCCTTCATTTGAACAAATCTGAACCCCCTTCGAAGGATACTCCCTACAAAGTTTTGATGAAACTGGTCAAGTGGTTTAAGAGAAGAAGTCGAAAATGTGAAAAGTTTACAACGGACGACGGACAGGATTTGTATGAGAAAAGTCCACTTTGGACCTTCGGTCCAGATGGACTTAAAAAACTCGTGAAAGGTTTTACCTCATTCGCTACTGCATATGAGCCCAAGTGTATTATGTATAAAACAAAAAGATATAGGATCAACAGAATAAAGGTTATTGACAAACAAACAAATGCATATTCAAAAAGTCACAACAAAGTAAGAACAAAGTTTAGAAAATATATAACCATAGGTCATGAGAATGAGGTTAGAAACATGGGCCCGAACTTACAAATTAATGAGATCTTACCATTATCTAAATTACTTCTTATATCTGAAAAAAAACTAATCTACAATTTTTATAATTTATTTGAAATATGCACAACATTGCATGTTACCTCACTCTGTCACATTATCCTGACACTGAGCTAACCAGGCCTATTCCAACCCAGAAATACTGAGCACTTAGCAAGAAGCTTCTGCCAGAAGATAACCTGATTTTAACATTTTAGGTTAAACACTGCCAGGGGTCAAACCCCTGTCTATCAGAACACAAAGCAAAGCAAATTTCTATCACTGAGTCACAGTACCAGTTGGCAGTACAGGTTGCTTCACAGATTGATGGCTAGTACCATCATATAACTTTACCTTTTCCCTTAGTATCAATATGCTTCCATATCAAATCATGTTCACGTAAAGACTCATTGAAATGTTCATTAATTTTCAGGACAATCCAGTTCTCTAATTCACCCAATGTTAAATCTCCACTTCTGTCTTTGTCAACTCTGGAATTATAAAAAATAGTAGCTAATCTTACTTACATGTACATAAGCACGTCTGTTAAATTAATGCATCTAAAAAATTATGGATTTAAAACTACTGTAAAACCAGGGACATAGCCAAACTGAGGCAAATAAAAAAGCCTTCATATGAATTTGAGATAGAGCCACCAGATATTTAAGCTGCATGCATTGTATGTGCCCTGTCCTTTACTTTACAAACAGTGTTGCTTCAGTATGATTTCCTTTCTGGCTATATCTCTCTGAGAACACTGTCAACAAGAATTTAAAACCATTTACATTGTAATTTAGCTAGCTAGATTATAATATAAGGACATGTAATAAGAGTTATGGGACATATAATATTATATAAGTATTAATATATAAAGAAATTTCAGAGGCAGATAGTGAAAGTTGTTTACTCTCATGCCAGTTTTAAATCATTTGAATGTTAAACTCAAATTTAAACAAAAATCAAAACAGCTACATATGTACATGTATGTGCGAGTTACATCATTCCAACAAGGGCTGTCACCAAAAGTCTGTACACAAACAAATCTTTTTATAGTTTTTGATACCACCCCAGATAAGAGAAAATCTTGCCTTTTATTTGCATGATAAGATAATTATTGAATTCACATGCTTTCCATGTTTGTTTGTTTTATCAGGGTTTAACATCCCTTTAACTCATGTATAGGTCATATCGAGACAGTGTCTGTACATGATACTTCACTTGGTCACATTATACTGACACCAAAACCAACCAGTCCTCCTACACAGTAATGCTGGGCGCTTAACAGGGAGCGAGAAGATTGCCTAATTTTAAAGTCTTAGGTTTTGACCCAACTGATTTAATCCCATGACCGTGGATTCTAGCACCAGTCTACCAGTAAAAAGCAAGAGCCCTAACCACCGGGCCACTGCCAGAAAAGCGGGAATATATTATGATGGTCTCTGGCGTCCGTCCTTCTTACCCTCAACCTTCTCCTACACCTTTCGAGATAGGAACTTGAAACTTTGGGACATATAAGATATATGTGTGAGGAAGTGCACAACTCTTTTGAGTTTTCAATATGACCCCTAGGGGCCAGGTCAGAGGGATGGGGTCATGGGGGTCAAATTGTTTAAAAAAAAAATAGTCTTATAGCTTACATGTATTTCAAATCAAGAATTATCATGAGCAAACTATTTTAGCAAATGGTGAACGGGGAGGGATGAGGAGCACTTTGGGGCCAAGCCATCCACATGGAAATATGCAATGGTGTGCCATCTACAACATAGTTCTAGTTTATAACTATGTTTTCTCACTTAATCATGTTTCATAAACTTAACCTGGACAAGGTGAATAGAACAAGAGGCCCATTGGGCCTTAAACATCCACCTGGTAATATCAAAAATGCAATATTAATATCTTAAAACTAAATTTCAGGGAACATCAATATAAAGTTTTCTAAAAATCTGATCAACGGTTCTTTACAAGAAGTTGAAAATGTCTCAGCCAATTAGAAGCCATGGCGGCCATATTGGATGGAATTTGGCAAAATGGAACACAAATCTGAAAGGGGGCCATGCAAGGAACATGTACATCAAATTTAGTTAAAATCTGACCAACAGTTCTTGACGAAGAAGTTGAAAATGTCTCAGCCAATCAGTAGCCATGGTGGCCATATATATTGGATGGAATTTGTCAAATTCGAACATAAATCTTAAAGGGACCATGCAAGGAACATCCACAACAAGTTTGGTCATAAGTGCCTCAGTAGTTTTTGAGAAGAAGTTTAAAATGTGAAAGTTAAAGACGGACGCTGCCAGACGGATTGGTATGGGAAAAGTCCAGGTGGACTAAAAATCAAACACTTAATGCCCCAAACAATTTGTATAGCGAATGATAACATTAATGCTTAAAAGGATTTTTTTAATTACTAATTATATATATATAATTTTTGTATTTTTGTCCTTAAAAACAGCAGTAAAATATTTATCTCTCTAAATATATTAATTATATATATATATATATGCATAAAGTCTTGAATTGAAATTTGTTAGAAATTCTACATGTTAAGTCATAAAACTTGTATGTGCAGAAAGCTCTGAGAGGGAAATTAAATAACTTTGAAAAGCATCTGTATTCCCTGTGACAATAGAAAAATCATTTATACTTCATGAAGATTTCCTTAAGTTTGGTTTCTGCAATCGGAGTAGGATCATCATCAATCTCTTCATGATTACCAAGAAAAGCTTCCTTGTGAAAATCTTTGTTTATGTGACCATCTTGTTCCATCTTAACTACATCCATATGGTCTGCTGGTATAAGCTTGTCAGCTGCAATGACCGACTTCTTTGTGATTTCTGGCACATTGTAAAGCATTTTCTCGTTCAATACAACATCTTTCGGTCTTCCGCCAGGTGGCTTTCCGTGGCAAGTTAGTAAAATACTCAAAAGAAATAGCAGGCAGTCCCTGAATACCATTCCAGCTGATTCCAGTTGAACAACGGAACTCCGGGTTGAACAGGTGCTCTATGAAAGAACAACGTTCAGATTATAACAGGTTTTTAAATGCAATATATACGTTCACACTCTTTAAATAAACTATTGCAGTTTTGCACTTATTACAAATTAAATTTTGAGATATTCTTCGAAATTATTGTCTGTAATATTCCCTCGCATTTCCTTTTCCTTCACGTATACAGTTATTTTTTGCCCTGACAACGTAGAGAAAACTGCACTTCCGTGTGCACTTAACGAGTTGTGTGCACATAAAATGATGACGTATTTAGGTCAATTTGCCGCTTGAAACATTGCCTGAAGATAAAAAGTGCCACTAGAATAATTAACTGACTTTTACAAATTGCATTTAATATTACTTATAAATGTTTTCATTATAAAATATATAAAAAAATGAGTTTATTTAAAATGGATTTAACAAAATATTTAATCTTATTTTGAAGGATTTCTCCAGTTCATGCGCAGTAAAAACGCATACGCATGGACTACGTCAAAGATGGCGGAAACAAAGAATGCGCAGCCGACTAGAGATTTTAGTCAAGTGATATTAACATTGGAAAATATCCTTCTACCGGACGATAAATTCTCTCCAACACCTTCTCTTGTCGATGGTCTTGACAGCGAATCAGAAACTGATCTGCGTATAATAGGATGTGAGCTTATACAGACATCAGGAATTCTTCTCAAACTGCCACAGGTTAGAAAATCGCCATTTTTCAATGGGCAATGCATTTTGGAAAATCCGGTTTTAGTTGTCCTTTTAAATGTAAATGCATCATTGTATGTTGAGTCATTGATTCATTTTTTATAGCAAATATACCTTTATATGGTTCTTTTCAGATTGCAATGGCTACTGGGCAAATTACTTTTCAACGATTCTTTTACTCCAAGTCGTTTATAAAACACAATATGGAGGTGAGTGAAGTATGTTTATGACGTCATCTGTAATAGAAATAACAACAAATATCGACCTTAACCTTTAATAAGCAGTGAATTAATACCCATTCTTAATTTTACAAGCACCTAGTTAATCTGAAGATCTACCAGCTGTGAGTGTATGTTGTTTGGATTCTGTTGTTTATAGTAAATTTTGTCAAAAGTCCAAATCGTGATAAGTGGAGGACAATTCAGGGCTGTCATTAGTGATTTTTGTTGGTGAGTCCTGGGACCCCCTGGTCCCAGAATGGGGGGTCCCAGCCCAAAACTGAAGAGTCCACCCAAATTTTCCAAGAGT
>JAUMGZ010236311.1:0-10828 GCA_032359645.1 Pododesmus macrochisma | reverse complement strand
ATGGTTTTTTTTTTTTTTTTTTTTTTTTTTTTTTTTTTTTTTTTAAATGTGTGTTCCTATCCTAAAGTTGTTTTTGGCGTGTGATGACATGCAACATTAAAGTCAGAATTCCTGCTCTATATTTATGTCTTTTGGAAAACTATTTTCCAAAATAAAATGTGCTGCCTACCTAGCTACCCTATATTTTCTGAGGTTGAAAGTAAAAACACAGATATTATTTCTTTTGCCTTATGAAAATACTGAACGGTAAAATAAGGTGGCCTTACCTTGCATCCCTCGCATGAAAACACCCCATAATGGTAACCTGACGCCTTATCGCCACATATCCGACACAAAATGTGTCCGTCGGGGTTTTTTACTGACTTCTATGAAGAAGAAATAATGTTAACTTAATAATTATCTAAAGGACAATAAAAAATCAAAGATGACTTAGGTCAGAGATTGATAGCAAAATAATGTGGAGTAGTAATAAAGTACTAAATACTAAAAACCAAGACGATATTCAAAAGACGCATGTCCATGGATATTGTCATATAAAAAGACACTCGTCGCAACTTCGGCCGTTTACGTGTACTTCGTGTACTCATCTAAACTCGTCCGTATAACGGAAGTGGCCGTTAGAACTACTTTCAGAAACTTAAAATAAATAATCCAAAAATCCGCCTGACAACGTACAACGGAGATGTGCTATATCAAAAAATGTTCATACGAGGTTTGCCGATTGATAAAGCAATAAGAACCAAAACGCAAGTATTAGCTGAAAGAGAAACGTAACGATCTTCTTTGTTAATAGTCGTTACTGCCAGAAAGGCAACTCATTAAATCAAATTAAACCGGCGTGGTGGCCGGGTGGTTAGCGTGTTCGCCTCGTATCGGTACACCAGTAAAGAGAATCTGCGATCGCGGGTTTGAATCCTGGTGGCGCAATATCCCAAGACATAAAAATTGGGTACTTTTCTCGCTCCTTGCTTAACACGCAGCATCAATGGGTGGAAGAAGGACTGGTTGGCTCGATGTACGTATAATATGACCTGGTGAAGTATCATGTCAATGTGTCTGTGGCATGATATTTCAGTGAGACCGCACTATAAAGTCGCCATAAGTGTGCACTGTCGCAAGCAGACACCGTCTTGATATGACTTAAAATGAGTTAAAGGGACGCTAAACCCCCAAAAACAAACAAACAAACAAATGAAAATATGGTTTCTTTTTCAAAAGTAATTTTGATATCATAAGGATGTGAGATCATTTTCAATATCATGTATATTGCTGTTACTGTAACCTGACCACTGACATGGAGTACGGAGTTGAAGTCGGAGACGGAGTTGCAGATATTTTAGGGTCGTCTTAAGAAAATGCTAATTTACTCATTTATAATTCAAATAAATTAGGAAATTTATGTACATTTTGGTGTCTGATTAAATGAATGCATTTATGATATAATAAAATAACTTTATGAGACGACCCACAAATGCCTACAACTCCGACACGGTACTCAATGTCTCGGTGTAATGTGGTGCATGTAACCAACATTCAACTGTGATGACACATTTACCGTATTCAACCTAACAAGAGTCTATGTCCCTATAAATTGTTTGTATTAAGCGTTTATTGTCCGATCAACAGCTAAGGTCATTTACGGACGTACCAGTTTTACTGATGGAATAAACCGGAGTACCCGGAGTAAACCACCGACCTACGGCAAGTCACTGGCAACTTTCTCACACTAGCACGCCCCGGACGGGAATCGAACTAGGAGGTGAAAGACTCTTATGATTACACGTCGGCGACCTTAACCACTAGGCCACCGCGGCCCCCTATGTCCCTATAAACACTTCCTTTGCAAGTACATACGATCATGAATAATAGCTAAGATCAATTACGTGAAAGCATCACAGCATATATTTATTCACAATTTTTTGACTCGTAATATGGTCCTAATAAGCAGAACTTCTACTCTTCCTTAGTTTAAGCGCCCTGTGTGCGTGTTGGGTGAAATACTTTATTCACCTCGCTTTTCCCAGACATTCAGATTTAGAGACATACCATTGTTATTGGAGTCTTAGCTTTACCGTTTACTGCCGTATTGTACCAACAATTATTATGTAGATTTATAGCATATATGTTTTGTTATGACTTGCAATGGAGAATGCTGATGTAACATTAGTTTTCCGAACAAAATATCTGTTTACGTTCAGCTGTACCTGTATACAGATTGTGTCATGTTAGACACATGTACAAGAACCAGGGTACATGTTATTGTGTAAACAGGTGTACGGGTCATGTAAACAGCAAAAAAATACCCATCTATTTAATCACTGACAATTGTAAACACTACTCAGCTGTACAAATTCTAAAAGTCAATAAGATTTTATCGCTAAAAAGTAAAGGTCTTTAGCAGGAAAGAACAATTAACTCAAAAATGAAAAATTACTTCGTATCCTTGAATACTTTTTCTACAGGATAGGAGAACTTCTTTTGTAAAATGCTATTTGCGAAGCACCTGTTAATTTCACCAAATTTTAATAGGGTGTTCTTGTATTTGCTTCGAGTGTGTAGACAATATGTCAATAACACATCGCATAATTATCATTTAGACAAATATCTCTATATTTACACGAGTTGTTCCGCCGTGTAGACCATGTTATTTTAAAGCGTATTTCGTTTCGACAATAATGTACAGCTTTGTTATCAACGTATTCACAAAATACATGTAGAGATAGAAAGTTTGATATGTGACATGCCACAACTTTAAAAATTTTTTTGACAGGAATACATGTGTATAGACGTGTCTCTTGCAAACTATATTAAGGTCGGACGTCAGAGATTGTTACGTAATACCTAAAGTTGATAAAGTAAACATCAACGATCATGTATTAGGCATTCAAAAAGGCGTTGTCTACATATAACTTACAAAAGTACTAAATACCAAAGACAATATTCAACCGACAGTCCGTGGAAATGGAAAATAAAGAACAACAAAAATATAATTATTAATCTGAAGAAAAAAAACATCACGAAACTTCCATTACTAACGAGTGTAAACATACTTGCTTTACAATAGTATTGCAAAGCTTAATATTTGTAATTGCTTTAGGTGTAAACACACAAGCATGTATATAAGAAGAGAGGTGTATTGATCAAAACAAGTCTATAGGCTGTAGACACAGCACACAACTACACCATACACTGCGCTGCTAAACATAGCAGAACTCGGGATCACGCGACCTAGATCATTCTGAACTCGGCGTACTCTGCCGGCAGTGAGGTGAATGGACGTTTCTTCGTGCGGCTGTCCTCGGTATCTATGTGTATTGCAACACAGTGATAGCTGGCTGAGTTTGTACAGACACGGGTACACATGCATAGGGACATTTAACTTTCCTGAACGTAATATACATACAAAGACAGACTTAATAACCTAAAACAGGTCGCGAACAAATATGATATCTATATAATGTAAGAGGAAAACATCTATTCTCTGTTAATGAGAGGATACACATGAATTAACTTTTCCTGAACTTAATATACATACAGAGACAAAATTACAAACGGAAACAGGTCGCGAACAAATATGATATCTATATAATGTAAGGGGAAAACATCTATTCTCTGTTAATGAGAAGTTTTTAATGAGAGGATACACATGATTTAACTTTTCCTGAACTTAATATACATACAGAGACAAAATTACAAACTGCAACAGGTCGCGAACAAGTATGATATCTATATAAGAGGAAATACATCAATTCTCTGTTTATGAGAAGTTTTTAATGAGAGAATACATTTGTACATTTTATTGTCCCTGCCTTTGAATTTACCTACAAAGTCAAAATTGCAAACCGAATCAGACCGTATATAAATATATTTTCTACATAAGAGAAAAAAAATAATTCAATTAACTGTTTGAGAGAACCTTTACAATGAGAGTACAGAATAAAAAGGCTTACCTATTTTGGAATGGGTGCGTGGAGGCGGGGGTACGGTGAATGTCACAACCTGTTGGACCTGGGTCAGGTCTATGCAGGTTTCAAGA
Organism: Pododesmus macrochisma; assembly: GCA_032359645.1. Taxonomy (NCBI): domain Eukaryota; kingdom Metazoa; phylum Mollusca; class Bivalvia; order Pectinida; family Anomiidae; genus Pododesmus; species Pododesmus macrochisma. Next base: position 6,792 of record JAUMGZ010236311.1, on the reverse strand, counting down.
ACCATCGCTGTTAATTTTTCTAGATTCTGAAAAAAATATAAGTATATAGAATTCGTCACCAAATATAAATTCTGGAATATGTTAATATGAACGTACGTGTCATATATAATTAAGTACAGTACATGTGTACTGTTATGATATACAGCTGTGTTAACCTACTTGCAGAACAAAAAAACAAAATGAATAATTTGTAGTTTGTTTTTTGTGTTGTTGCTTTTCTCGTTTTTTGTTTGTGGGTGTTTTTATTTGTTTTTTATTTTTTTACTTTTTTACTTTTTAAGGAAAAGCACTTTGATATACAAGCCGTTTAGAGTCCCCTGGTAAATAAACAAGAGCTATTTTGACTTTTTTTTAATACGGTGTTACATACAACTTATAGTTCCGAAAGTATTGATTCTCTAGATCTGTGTGAAACCTTAACGTTTGAGTGATAAATTATGAAGTAAAGATGAACGATGATATTCAAACATTATATACATAATTAGTAAAGAATTATAATTGTATACTGCAAACGTACACGAATTAATTACAACTATAATATTCCAAATATACAATTGCAAAATTACACAAATTAATAACAACTATAATATTTTGAATATACAATTGCCAACAATGAATTCTATATCTATAAGAGAAAAGAAACAATACTCTGTGTGAAATACACTCGTCCAACATTCGAGGTCCAGCTACGAAGCAACCGTAATTAATGGACGATCAACAGAAACTGAATCTAGGAATTTAGAATGGTAATAAATCACAGCTTCACAGCCAAAACCTGGGTTGGGCGGGTGGGGTTTAAAATACCGATATTAATGGAAGATATAAAAGCCGTGCCCTAACAATATTATGAAAACTTTATAGTTGAATATATTTCACATGCTGGAGGGAAATAATTGTCATATGTTTTCACTTCAATTGACTACTTTATAATTATATCACAAAATACAACATGAACGTGTACAGCTGTTGGCGAACATAACAAAAAGCACTAAACAGCATTCCAGTAAAACTGGCATTGTGAAACATCCGGGTCTACTATTTATGCACAACAATACAGATGTGTTATACTTGTTGAACAATTCTTTGTTTACTGTAAATCAGTACTGGGTTATAATTTGAAGAAAATACAAAAATTGCACGAAACGAGCCACCATTGAATATACTATCTATAAGAAACAAAAGGCCCATGGGGCCTTAACGTCCATCTGGTTGAAATCTGCCCAGTACTTTCAGAGGAGAAGTCATTTCAAGACATACTGTCAACTTTACCCCCTTTGGCCTGCCAACCTGTCCCCTCTGGGTCAGATACTTCATTTGTACAACCTTGAATCCCCTTCCCCTAAGGATGCTTCCTACCAAATTTTGTTGAAATCTATCCAAAAGTCTCTGAGAAGACTGTTAAAAGGCATACTGTCAAATTTACCCCTTTTGGCCCCGCCCACCTGTCCCCTTTGGGTCAGGTTTTTCATTTGTACAATCTTGAATCCCCTTCCCTTAAGGATGCTTCCTGCCAGAGCCAAATTTGGTTGAAATTTGCCAAGTAGTGTCAGAGGAGATGTCTTTTAAAGCAAAAATTAACGACGGACGACGGACGGGATTTGTATGAGAAAAGTCCACCTTGGACCTTCGGTACAGATGGACTAAACATCCATTCTCTGTGCAAGATAAAATTATATCTTAAATGATAATTTTAAAAATGTGTCCTTATGATGTGCATGCAAAGGAATAAAATTAGATCCTTCATTTGACTAAAAGAATTATCCAGTATTACATCCAAATGCCAGTTATATGTTGTCCTATGTACTCTGATATCGAAGTAATTTTATTATTATCAAATCATGCATAATATTTAACTTATATCAATCAGATACTGCTTAATCATCATCTATTACAGTTATTTGATCAACTTTGTTGATATTTGAAACTTGTGCCGGGTTGACTCAATATAGTTTTAGATATGTATATATAACAATAATTAATTCTCACCTCAAGGCTACGAAATAAGCAAACACAATTTAACCTGTTATGTTTCCTTTCTTTCAATTAAGTCCATATATATTATTTTTACTTAAATCTTTGCTGTATGAAATATCTTCATTTCTCTCTTTCTCCAGTTCGTACACTCACAGTTAGTTTTCGTTTTGTGTTGAAACGTTTTATGTTGCATCAAAACCAAGTTCAAATGTACTTTCTACAATTAAACCTATAATTTTCTTTAGTAAATCGAAAAACCAAGACGATATTCTTAAGCTGTAAGTCCATGGACATTGGCAAACATTTAGAAAACGTTGGACGCACACAGAAAAATTAACAACATATACACTTATTAACTCAAAATGGAAACATCACGAACTTCTATTAAAAAACTAGAAGCGAAACCACGTGCTCGTAATATGGTAAGCGTTTCCTGCTACACATGTGTCACCCGCCGCGATGCTTCCGTGTCATTCCGGTGTATGGTATAAGTCATATATAATTAACAGCCTCAAGTGTGATTTAATTGTTATGTTTCTTTAAAGTATCAATACTAAGTACAACTGTTCTCCTTATTAGTTTACCTATAAGTCATATATAATGAACAGCCTCCAGTGTGATTTAAGTTTATGTTTCTTTAAAGCACCTTCTTAAAATTGTTCTGTTACCATGTATAAAGAGTAGCAAACGAACATGCTTTTGTCATTGACTTTGTTCTTATTGTTTTTTTATAATAAAGCAGACCTTAAAACAATTTCTGTATTTGGTCAATGACTCAGAAGCTTATAGACATTTAAATTTTGTGTTCCGATATACATAATACAATATATAAATATTGGACATAAGATCATACACAGGGTATAAATTACTTAAGTAATGAGCTTGACAACTAACTACGCAGGTACTCGGTAATCGCCTTAATATTAAATATACTTTCTTTTAAAAGTTGTCCTTGATCTACAAATGTGAACTCGGTACTCCCTTCACATGAAGTATAAACAATTGGTAATCATTAGTCTCAGGAAAATCTGTCAGCCAGCCCAGGTATGCACACCGTTAAAACAAGAAGAAAATAGAACCCACAGAACAAACGCTATTGCCAAACAATCAATAGCTACATCAAAAAGTCACCACAAGAATTAACCAGCCAAATGAGACTGTTTTTGTTTGGGCATCGTAAAGCAACGTAACAAGACTCTAATTCTACATTTTAATAATACAAACTGTTTTCTATATGTTATATCAAAAGTAGTTCCTCGAGTGTATTATTACATGAGTATCTACTTCATAAACTTTTTCATTGACAAATGATGACTTCACCATCATCAATCAGACGACATAAAGAGACATGTAAAAACAACAAAATAGAAATCGTTTGGTTCTGTGACGATACATTCATATGTAAGTCTATAGCGTCAATAAGTGATATATTCATTGGTTTAAAATTTAATTTTTGTAAAAATAAAATTGTTTACAAAAAGACATGTAAAACAAACAAAGTATGGAAAAGGCTTAGATTGATTAGATGAACTCACATATGTATGTTCACAGCGTAGCTACACCAGTCAAGAATTTATATATTCTTTTGTTAGTTAATTTGATTTTTGTAAAAACAAGTGTTTATAGAAAGACATGTGAAAACACAAATGTAAGTTCCTTAATATAAGGTAAGAAAATGTATGTTTACAAAGAAACGCTCATCTATCTTCGCGGGAAATTTGTTTATAAACAAGAAAAGAGACATGTACAGACAACGAATATAAATCACTTGGTGACGATAAATTCACACACACACACACACACACTCACACACACACACACACACACAGAGAGAGAGAGAGAGAGAGAGGGAGAGAGAGAGAGAGAGGTATTAAAAAAAATCATTGTGATTCAAAGTATTCCTGGAAATATTAAGATAGGAAAAAGGAAATTGTGATTAAAAGAGATAGAGATAGTGTCTGCATTTATGAAAATCATTGCGATACAAATGTATATAAGGAAAAATTGATATAAGAAAATGAAAATGTTGATAAGAAAATACGCAGTTTGTGTGAAAGAGAATGTTTGTAAATGTGTTGTATTCTTTTTCATTATTGTAAAACAATGTTGACAGAAAATGCAAATTATTGAAAAATATATATATATATATATATATATCTGTATAGAGATAAGAAAATGCACCATTAGGCCATACGCTCGCAAGACATAAGTGATGAAAGATTGGTGTTTTATAGACAATGTCAGAACGACGAACTGGATATAGACAATACAGACATGTCAATAGTGTATGATATATCATAAAGCAGGCATTAAACGACAGCATATCATTTGCAAGTTTAATGTCACATATACCTGGTTTCGCTTCTTGTTTTTAATAGAAGTTAGTGATATTTCCTTTTTAGTTAATAATTGTATTTTTGATTTTTGTTCTGTGTGCGTTCAAAGTCAATGGACTTATGGTTTTTGAATATCGTCTTGGTTTTTCGAATTTGCTTCTTTATATCCTTACCATTAATCTTTATATTTCAAACAATTTTTAATATTTTATATTCGTTGTAATGAATTAAGGTGTAAATTCTGACCGAGTCAAACATTCGTTCCCGTTTTCATCGAAGTAGATTTCATGCTTAAAATGATCGTGAACATACACAACAGGACGAGTAGAATAGTCAACAGAAGGAGAGACATTGAAAAAACCAACAATAGTCGAAAAAACAATTCAGCACCAGAATAAAACCAAAATATATTGACGTCACAACAATCCCCTAGTTATCCATATGGGTCTATGACAACTCATCGACAGACAACTCATCGACAGACACAAGTCATAGACACGACAACACATCGACAGAGACAAGTCATCGACAAGGCAACTAGTAGACAAAAATCTCATCGACAGCAATTCATCGACACTCATCGACAACAAGAAATTTATTAATAAATCAAATGAATTTTAATTTCGTAAATGTCATAAATATAATAAACATAATGTATGTTTACACTCACAGTCGTGTACCGATTTTAAGTGTGCGCAGTCCAAACAGTGATTGGTGAAATTAATATCAAATGCATGTCAAAAAGAAATATTATGGGCGATACCCAGTCTGTCGCTAATACGTTCAAGACATGTTTGAACGACAGTTTGGATTCGTTTATTTCTTATCTGATATTTGTTATCGTGGTGGACATCTTATTCTGACAGAACATGTAAATGTTCAACAGATGCAAAAACAAATGAAAATATGTTAGTGCGTACGATAATTAAATTGCGTGACAGAATATATACCGTAGGTTATGAAATTACTATTAACACCGCCCATGAGTGTGCGTTTCGGTGAAAGATTAATTGAATTATGTTTATTCGATGAGCGAACACTTGTCTTTGAAGTGTCGCGTCGATGACTTGTCTTGTCGATGAGTTTGTATGTCGATAAGTAGTCGATGTTGATCACTTGTCTTCGTCGGTGATCAGTCGTGTCGATGAGTTGTCTGTCGACGAGTTGTTGTGCACCGATCCAGACAATCTTAAATTATAATGTTCATTGATTACCCTAATTTGATCTTCGAAAGAATATCTCATAGATCTACAATCATCCATTCAATATATTCCTCTGCATTTCAAACATACATGTCTTACATATTTCTTATTTTCGTTTTAATGAACGTACAGGTAATTTTTTTTATTTTCTTTTTCAAATGTCATATTTTCAATTCGGAGGTGGACAGAATAACGGTATCAGGACAACTCGGACCAAAGACAACTCGGACTAACACATGTTATTTTTAAAACACGCTTATTGAAATAATTAAGTATAGATATCATATTTCTTAAGTATTTATTTTATTAGTCTGAGATGCCTTTAACATGTGTCCGACTGGTCTTTTATACCTAAGTGCGACAACGTTTGATTTCCATAATTGTTTGATTTATTGCTTTATTAAGTTTTATCATCCCTTTCAAAATGGTACCTTATACTTTATTAGTTGCAGGTCATGCAAAAAACATTACCTTCAATAAATATATTTCCAAATCTAATTTGTGTAATATAATTTATTCATTGCTAATTGTATGTGGAATGTAGAATATTGCTATGCGATTTTAATTTTATAATTGTATATGTTTATTTATTTTAGCATTAATTTATTATTTTTTTTTTTTGTAAAAGAGCAAAGGACCTCGAATAAAATATTGCGCACTCTCTCTCTCTCTCTCTCTCTCTCTCTCTCTCCACCTACACCAGGAAATTACTCCTACAGAAAATATTGTGTAACATTTTCTTCAGAAAAGTTTGTTCAGAATGCAATATTATGTAAATACTTGTTTGGTGGAAAATAAATGTTTACTTATTTTTGTATTTCAATGATTCCAAAGTCGCACATTTAATTTGAATAAGTAATGGCTGACATTTACTTTTTTTAAATGAATCTTTTTTTAATTTACAGATTTCACGAATGATCTTTTAAATAATGTATCTGTCCACTTATCCCATCTTGAATAATTTGGTTGGTTAATGGATAGAAAAACAGTTAAAGTTACGCAAACAAATGTCATAATTTCTCTTTTTCAATACCATACAAAAGTTTGAAATTTCTTTGACAAAAAACATTTGGTATCAAATCCGAATTTATTCAGTATCGATTTTAAGGACATTCATGTCATCGAAAATTATATATGAACTTTCATCAACATTTTACCGGTGAATGATATGGTTCATAATACACCATTCCTATTATTATATTCCAATATTTACAGTCTGTGTGAATTGATAGTATAACCTATGCATTTCTACCGATACCTACTGAACTTTATTTTTCAAT